>PISX010011555.1:0-64816 GCA_004024625.1 Mellivora capensis | reverse complement strand
TCTTTCTCTGATTGACTTATTTCACTAAACATGATACCCTCTAGTTCCATCCATGTCGTCGCAAATGGCAAGATTTCATTTCTTTTGATGGCTGCATAGTATTCCATTGTATATATATATATATATATATATATATATATATATATATATATACATACCATATCTTCTTTATCCATTCATCTGTTGATGGACATCTAGGTTCTTTCCATAGTTTGGCTATTGTAGACATTACTGCTATAAACATTCGGGTGCACGTGCCCCTTCGGAGCACCACGTTTATATCTTTAGAATATATACCCAGTAGTGCAATCGCTGGGTCATAGGGTAGTTCTATTTTCAGTGTTTTGAGGAACCTCCACACTGTTTTCCAGAGTGATTGCACCAGCTTGCATTCCCACCAACAGTGTAGGAGGGTTCCCCTTTCTCCGCATCCTTGCCAGCATCTGTCATTTCCTGACTTGTTAATTTTAGCCATTCTGACTGGTGTGAGGTGGTATCTCATTGTGGTTTTGATTTGTATTTTCCTGATGCCGACTGATGTGGAGCATTTTTTTATGTGTCTGTTGGCCATTTGGATGTCTTCATTCCATAAATGTCTATTCATGTCCTCTGCCCATTTCTTGATTGGATTATTTGCTCTTTGGGTGTTGAGTTTGCTAAGCTCTTTATAGATTTTGGATACTAGCCCTTTATCTGATATGTCATTTGCAAATATCTTCTCCCATTCTGTCAGTTGTCTTTTGGTTTTGTTAACTGTTTCCTTTGCTGTGCAAAAGCTTTTGATCTTGATGAAATCCCAATAGTTCATTTTTGCCCTTGCTTCTGTTGCCTTTGGCGATGTTCCTAGGAAGAAGTTGCTGTGGCAATCTACACATTTAATGCAATCCCTACCAAAATCCCATCCATTTTTTTTCCAAAGAAATAGAACAAATAATCTTAAAATTTATATGGAACCATAAAAGACCTCAAATAGCCAAAGAAATATTGAAAAAGAAAGCCAAAGTTGGTGGCATCACAATTCCAGACTTCAAGCTCTGTTACAAAGCTGTCATCATCAAGACAGTATGGTCCTGGCACAAAAACAGACACATAGATCAATGGAACAGAGTAGAGAGCCCAAAAATAGACTCTCAACTCTATGGTCAACTAATCTTTGACAAAGCAGGAAGGAATGTCCAATGGAAAAAAGACAGCCTCTTCAACAAATGGTGCTGGGAAAATTGGACAGCCACATGCAGAAAAATGAAATTGGACCATTTCCTTATACCACACACAAAAATAGACTCAAAATGGATGAAGGACCTCAGTGTGAGAAAGGAATCCATCAAAATCCTTGAGGAGAACATAGGCAGCAACTTTTTGACCTTATCCCTCTTTGTTCTAACTTGACCATAAGATTTCAAATACTCTATCATACATGCATTCCTGCCTTGAGAAGTTTTGAAAGCTTTCCAGTTAATCACAGAAGAAAGCACAAGTTGACAACTGCAATTCACAAACTATGATACTGCCTGGCCACACAGCAGGTATCACAGTTTGTTTGCTTACTGCTAGATAGAAGAATCTAAGAAAAACCTAGGAAAAGCCTACTATACAGTTACAGTAGCCAAGCCCCTAATAAGTTCAGTTTTTTAAAAAGGCACCCTATTTTAAGGATATCCCAAGTACATATTTTAATGTTCTGATTGCCTAAGCATCATGTTGTCTCATTTCCAAAGGTCAACACCATCTCCAAAATCCCATTCCATCCTTTAGGTTCCCTATGTTCTAGACTAGCCCTATCCAAAGAATTTTCTGTGATGAAGCAAATGTACTCTATCTGCACTATCCAAGACAGTAGCCATATCCATTTGTGCCTAGTGAGTACTTGGTTCAAGTAAATTTTGAGTTTAATTTCATTTCAACTAATTTAAATTTAAGTTGTCACATATGACTAGTGGCTACCATATTGGACATGGTAACCCTAGACAAAGAGACCTAATTGGCCTTCCCCACCCTTTACTCATTATTACATGAATATTTATTGTCTATATGCTTTGAGCCAGGCATCACAGGCTCTGGGAGATAATGGTGAACAAGACAACTCTTTTTTTTTAAGATTTGTTGATTTTATTTTAGGGGGAAGGGGTCAGAGGAAGAGAGAGAGAATCCTAAAGCAGACTCCCCATTGAGCACAGAGCCTGATACAGGGCTCTATCCCAGGACCCTGAGATCATGACCAGAGCCAAAAACAAGAGTCAGACACTCAACTGACTAAGCCGCCCAAGGCGCCCCAAGACAACTCTGTTTTTACAAGTGTTGAGGAAGATAGCTATTATTCAATTACACAAGTGATGATGCCGAATCATAGTCTTATGCCTCATCAATTCTAAGATATTTAGTTTTTTCATATATTAACATTTCTAAACTCAGGATGTGTTATATCAACAACATCTTACAACCACTGCCAGCCAGGCCAGTTATGCCTGCACATGCAAGACAATAGCCATTATTCATTTGTGCCTAGCTCTTCTTAGTGGCACGCATCCCTTACGACATTTTGGCCAACATAGTACATGAGGTGCATTTAAATAAAGGAGATGAGTCCCAGTCATTATCAGAAAATATTTAGTTAACGCCTTCTGGTAAGATCAAGGTATCTATTTGATACCTCCCAGTAAAGTCAAGTACAGATTTGGTGTCCAGTAGTTTGGGATAAAATTTCAAAGACAAGAGTAGAGCACCCTGTTAAGAACTGCAGAACCACCAGTGCCCTGAAAAATACAAGGAAAAATAACACTGTGTAGAAGAACATGGGTATTATCAATTATATATGGAACAGTGATTCAGAAGAGTCAGATTCTAAATTTAAAAACCTATTAGGAATATTATTATTTTTTTTTTAAAGATTTTATTTATTTATTTGAGAGAGAGGCAGTGAGAGAGCATGAGCGAGGAGAAGGTCAGAGGGAGAAGCAGACTCCCCGTGGAGCCGGGAGCCTGATGCGGGACTCGATCCCGGGTCTCCGGGATCATGACCTGAGCCGAAGGCAGTCGTCCAACCAACTGAGCCACCCAGGCGTCCCTAGGAATATTATTTTGTTTATATTTTCCTTTTTACAAATGCACAAAAATAAAATGCAATAAAATCCACATTACATAAATCAAAAAGAACTCTCCCTCTCAATAGCATGCAACAAAAATTATGAAGAAAAAAATCACATCATGGATTAATTTTGAGTCAGTTTTTTCCTATAATATATAAAATAGTTGAGTATTTTCCAGTATATACATCTTAAAATCAATAGAATTTGGTAAATACAAAATTGAAGTGTTCATGCTTCCAATCCTTTTTTGATACTTTCCCCTTTACCTGAAATGCCCTTTTTATTCATCTTTCTACTCCAGGTCAGAGGCCAACTCATCTCTGATCTTCATGTCTTTTCCATCACAACTAGTCTTTTCCTCCCCTGAATTCTCATAGTACCTTCTCAGGACCTATTGCAGAGCACTTAGCATCTCCTTTGTTGTATTATAGTTACTTATGTGTGTTCTTAACTCCCCCAGCAGAGTATCTGGAGTCTAGACTCCTTAAAGTGCAATTGCATGTCTTATTCAACTCTTATATCCCACTTAGGATACTACTTTGCCCATTCAAGTCTGATGATACTTGAAGTGGAGGAAGGTCTGATGATACATATGTAATGTGGCAGGGAGAAGCTTAGCCTGTCTGACTCCATGTTGCTTCTGTTTCCCTTGCTGCTGAGATCTATAGGTTAGGAACTTCTGTTTAGCCCTGCACGTAGGCATGTTAATCATCGAGGGAATTTTGCTTACAGCTAAGACCTGCAAAACTGCTTTTTACCTGAGACCTACTTTAGCAAAGGAGATAAGAAAAGGAGCTAAGGGTGGACACCAACTCAATTCCTTCAAGACTGAAAAATAACCATAACTTAGGAGGAACTTAAACCATGCTCCCTACAGTTAATGAGGTTGAAACTCACAGGAAATGTAAAGCCTGTTTTTCAGAGAACTGTTTCTGCCTAATCAGTTAGTGTGTCTTTTTGGACCCCACTAACAAATCTACTAGGTGTCTCTGCAGAAGCCTGGATTTAAGGTCAACTAATATGGTTTCAGCCTATGGGCAAGCAAGGCTCTGCACTCCTCACCTGCGACAATGAGCCCAAAACCCCATCCAGTTTATACCAGCTCTTGGAGCATGCCCATAGCCCCTCCTCCTTGTCCTAAGATAAACTCTTGACATCAGGAGCTGAATTTTGACTCTTTCTGATACTAAGTCTTCACCCAAAGTGAACATTGGATGTATGTTACATATATCTAAGCTCAAAGCACATGCTTCAGCTTTCCTCAGAAGTTTCTTATTCCTATTCATAAATTTCCCCATTCTTATCATCAACATGTATGGAATCACATCCCCTATGATTATAAAAAATTTTTCTATCCTCCTTCAGGGAGGAAGATTTGGGTCTTGCCCTCCTGTCTCCTCCTTTGGCTGCCTCTCAAATAAGCCCTTTCCTTACTGCAAACCTGATGTCTCAGTGATTAACTTTGCTGTGCATCAGGTAGACAGACTGGGGTTCAGTTATAATAATGTCACATGGATCCCCATAGAGTGATTTAATATGCTTCAGACCTGGAATATGGCACATGCTATTTAATAGTAAACTTCCAGCTGGGTCAATATATAGCATGAATGAGAGATGCCAAGAACCATTCTAACCAACACATGCAGTGGTCTGGGAGCAATGCCACAAAGGTGTCAAGTCTCAGTGCCATTCCCAAAGATCCCACAGGCTAAATCATGGGTAATTGCACACATTTTTTGTGCAAAAGAGATTACTGCTGCTTCTTCCCCAGAGCCCCCAAAATAAAAGTAAAGGAAGTAACATTAATAAGCCTGAAATACTAAAGAGCCTGATAAAGGAAATGACAGTAAGTAGTGTTAACAAATTTGGGAAGCTGGTAAGCAGATGGGCAAGAAATTTTCAGGAATGAAAAACAAATCCTGCCTCGTAGGTGGGGTATGGCACAGGGGTAACAATAGATGGCCTTACTGAAATTCTGCATCAAAAGTAGAGGCCCAGGTTTCCTCCTTCCAGCAGGTAGGTTTATTTCTGGAGAGGCTGAGCAGGAGGAACTCTGTACTCCAGGCAAATCTATCTTGAAATATAATTAAAATAGAGGAAAAAAGTGGAACTCTGCACTGTGAACAATGGGACCCCTAGCTTCTTTCATTCAGCTCTGAGAATACAGGCTTATATGCCTCCAGAAGGAGATCAGTAAATTCCTCTTTGGGGAAAATAATCACCCTCTTAAATATAATTCTGGTATTAGCTATTTTTAAAATATATTATTTTTACCATTACATATGTGTATGTATACACATACATATGGATGCTGTTAAGATCCAATCTGAAATTTGAAAATGCATGTATATCTCCCACCAAATGCTAAGTTCCTTGAAGGATAGATTTGTACCCTATACATATTTCCAGGACATAATGTCAATCTTTGCGTGTAATAAGTGCTCAGTAAATATTTGTTAAATTTAAAAAGTTTTTTTTGAGGGGGCGCAGGGTGAGGTATAGAGGACAAAGGAGAGAGAATCTTTTTTTTTTTAATTTATTTATTTGTCAGAGAGAGAGGAAGAGAGAGAGAGAGAGAGCACAGGCAGACAGAGTGGCAGGCAGAGGCAGAGGGAGAAGCAGGCTCCCCGCTGAGCAAGGAGCCCGATGCGGGACTCAATTCCAGGACACTGGGATCATGACCTGAGCCGAAGGCAGCCACTTAACCAACTGAGCCACCCAGGCGTCCCCGAAGGACAGAGAATCTTAATCAGGCTCCACACCCAGCACAGAGCCCAACAGCTCAGTCTCACAACCCTGAGATTACGACCTGAGCCAAAATCAAGAATCAGACACTGAATGGACTGAACCACCCAGGTGCCCCTAAACAGAAAAGCTCTAAGAATACAATATTTACTGCTATGTATTCAGACATGGGGTTTGATTCTAAGCAACCCAAAGCTGTTCAGCAAAAACTTCCTGCCTCCAATTAAAAACCAAAACCAAAAAGTATCCATGAGTGTTTACTGAGTTCACAGGGAACATATAATACAAATTTCTTCTCTCAGCTCCCTCCGGAATAGTGATCTGAGGCCCACTGTGTATGTCTGATGAGACTGTAGTATTAATCTTCATAGTCTTTAATGGTTGGTGCCTACACAATCCGAAAAATATCTATCATAGTCATGCAACCTGTTTAGCAATATTATAACCGCCTAATAAAAACATTGATAAATGAAGTTTTAAAAGTGTATCACTTATACTTCAATTGAAAAATAAAAATGGAATGTAAAAAAAAATTGAGGGCACCTGGGTAGCTTAGTTGTCAAGCATCTGACTTCAGCTCAGGTCATTATCTCAGGGTCTTGCGATCCAGCCCCATGTTGCTCCCCACTCATGGAGAGTCTCTTGTCTCTCTCCCTCTGCCCCTCCCCCTGCTTGCACTCTCTCTCTCTCTCTCTCTCTCTCTCTCTCAAATAAACAGATAAAATCTTTTAAAAAAATAAAAAATAGGGGCACCTGAGTGGCTCAGTGGGTTAAAGCCTCTGCTTTCGGCTCAGGTCATGATCCCAGGGTCCTGGGATCGAGCCCCGCATCAGGCTCTCTGCTCTGCAGAGAGCCTGCTTCCTGCTCTCTCTCCCTGTCTGCCTCTCTTGCCTACTTGTAATCTCTGTGTCTCATATAAATAAATAAAATCTTTAAAAATAATAAATAAATAAATAAATAACGTGTTAAAGTTCTTGAAATTTTCTGATGTTTTATTTTCCTCAGATAGAGTTCGACCAATTACGTTAGATGTTTTTACTGTAAAACAGGTAGACATGATAACTTAGTACCAAAAAGTATAGAAAATTTTTCACAAGTTAAAACATTGGAAAACACACTAGTTTACTTCCATAATTTTATGACATTTCCTAACAAAAAAAGATGGCTCAGACTCGATTAATTTTATGCTATCTGTTCTCAGAAGACATCTGTGGTTTTCATCGTTATCCATTAATATTAGTGGTTGATAAGCATCACTAAGTGATGTTAAGGTTTTATCAAGTAGTTGGAGCCTTGGGAGCTGTCCACAATGCTTTGCCTATACTAAGAGTTGGCAACAGTTTACTAACCAAAGGGACTGGTGCCTTTTGCAAGACTGAAATCATGGCAGTTCCAGAAGCTGATGCCCAATTCCATTTCACTGCTATCAAAAAATATTTCTACTCTTATACTCTCACAAGTAGAATGAATTGTGTACTGGCCACATAAGGAGGCATTGCTTTGATAGTCTTATACTTCAAGTTAAGATCTAAAAAAACACCACTTGTGAGAACAACATAAATGGATTTTAACCTGTACCTCATCTGTTAAGTTCCCATGCCTGGAGAAGGTAATGTCAACCCATCATGTGATCTCAATTTGTACAATAAATTATGAACCTGGAAAAAAAAAAAGAGTTGGCAACAGTTCAACAATGGGGTGCCAAATCACTGACCTCTTTTTTTAAGCAGAGGTATAATAGAGAGTGGCAATAAAGGGAAAAGGCAGAAGCCAAGAATCTTTTTTTTTCCTATAGATGAGATCAGGTTCACTTACGGGATCAACGCTTACGTTACGATGCAGGGTTGAAAAATAACAACTTGAAAACAAAGGATTTGTCCAGGTGGGCAACTGTAGCTGATTCTCACGATAGACTTGGCAGTTTGGTATTTTCACTGCCACCTGATGCCCAGAGAGCCTAGGAGTCCAGACTCCTGGTGACTGCCTTGAGAACCCTATTTCCTCACCCTCAGCAGCCTGTGTTGCTGAGACCCAGCTGAGGCTTGCTTCTCTCTGAGCAGTCACATACAAACAGCCTCTCTGAACCCTGCCTCCTTCTCCTGTCTCTCCATGAAGGACTCCATTTCTCTAGCAATTCACCGGGTAAAGGCTACTCATTGTTCCATATCCCTCAGAGGTGAAAATGGTATAGGAGACTCCCCACTCATAACAGCTCTTCTAGACCATTACTCCTCCACCCTCACAGAAAAGTACACACCACCTAGTACACTACCCTTGGCTTTCCAAGACCCTGTTATCTACCTACCTCCAAGCCAGACCCATCAGAGAAGACTTTAGTGAGGATCACCATATTCCACTCTAACTGCTGAAGAATGATGCCAAAGAGAAAGTGGGCGTCACCTTGGGTACACTGGGAACCACCTGCAGCTTGGGGTCCAATCAGCTTTGGCACATGTGCCCATTTCCTAATGACTGAGCTAGACAATATAGTCAAATATCTGGAATGAATTATATTTCACTAATATAAATTACAGAAATTCAAGTTTCTAATAGCCAGCAATATTTGGAAAAGTTAGATGGACTTTTTCAATAATATCAGTAACCTTGCTGTCATAAAGATATGTACCATGGAATATCACCCAGCCGTCAGAAAGGATGAATACCCAACTTTTTTATCAACATGAATGGGAGTGGAGGAGATTATGCTGAGTGAAGTAAGTTAAGCAGAGATAGTCAGTTATCATAAGGTTTCACTTACTTGTGGAACATAAGGAATGACATTAGGAGAAGGAAAGGAAAAGTGAAATGGTATGGTAAATCAGAGGGGGAGATAAAGCATGAGACACTGGGGATTCCGAGAAACAAACTGAGGGTTTGGGGAGGGAAACGGGGGGAGAAAGGGTGAGCCTGGTGGTGGGTATTAAGGAGGGCGTGAATTGCATGGAGCACTGGGTGTGGTACATAAACAATGAATCTTGGAACATTGAAAAAAATAAAATTTAATTAAGATGTTAAAAAAAAAGATATGCCTAAAATCAAACTATCATCTGCCATCTGATATATTGCCATTTTAGGGCCCAGGGAGGTGGATGAGCAAGGATGATAAGAGAATGACTAGTTGAAAGCAGCCGGGCAGCAGCAAGAGACAATGAGGAAACTTCAAAGACATACCCACAACAGCAGAAATTCCTCCCTCCCATCATTCTCTATGTGGCCCTCACCACCCCAAGGTAGTATCAGTTACTAATACCCTAAAATATCATCCTTTCCTGCCCACTGTTTCTAGTCAGGTTCTATGAAAATATCTATTTCTGCTTTTCATAAACATCCTAATGACCCTATTCCTTATAAACCTGCAAGTTCTAATCTTCAGTTCTTAGCTCAAAAATTTCAAAATAATTCCCTACTTGAAAAAGTCAAATCAAATGCATAGTATGGTCTTCTGGTGGGGGAAAGAATAACGTACATGTTATATGCTCACAGACAAGCATTTAAATGGCATTGTTGGTTGCCTACACCACAGCAATCCTCTCCAGCCTCCATCTCAACATACATTCATCTTTTCCCCAGAAAGATCATGTGACTCAGCAGAAATTGATTGTATTCCATCTCTAGGGATGGATTCTGATTGGTCTAATCTGATTATGGTAACCCAATCCCCCTCATCAGTGATTGGTCAGGAATCCAGTCTTAAACCAATCAGCATGTGGCAGTGCTCCATAATTGCTATTGACCCAGAGATGAACACAGGATTTAAATTGATCCAATCGATTCCATGACAGAAGTAAGTTTTCTCCTTCTCTGACCAGCTATGAACAAGGAGGCATGTGATCCAGATGCTTTGAGATCCCTTCAGTCACCATGAGGAAAGCTATCTGTGAAGACCAGCCAACACATGTAGGAGGCAGAACTAAAATAAAATTTTTAAGTTAAAAAAAAAATCACACAAATCTGACCCAGAACCCTGATCATATTGTGCCTGGAGACACACTACCCCCAAACTTCTTGCTATTAAGGTAATAAATATCCTCATAAATTTAGCTAGCTTGAATTAATTTTCCCTCACTTGAAACTAATAAGATCCTGATTGGTGTATATATGGTGTATATGCTGTAGATGTTTTACAAATAAAGATAGTTACACATTTTAAGGAAATATCTGAAGGTTACCTACCAAATAGAGCTACAGTTAACTTCTAGTGAATGGCACTGGGGTAAAGGTACTGGGGCTGATACTGTCAAGGGGGGAGTTTTGTTTTACATTATATATTGCTGCTCTTTATTCTCATAGTCAGCATAGTATTTAACAAAAACATTTCTTAGGAAAGTAGGGTGAGGAGATTGATTAGTAAACCTTTCAAGAACACTTCCGCACTCTAATATTAGGACTTTCTTCTTCATTATTATTCTAAGTGGCTTAAAACTACCAATTATAAAAGAAAAAGCTATCATAGACAAGGTTTATTGTATCTGCCCAGTCCAAGCATCTCTTCACTGAGAGATATCCCACTTAAATGTCTCTTTGTCCCTTCCCTTCTCCTCCACCTTCTTCTCACCAACTCTTACACACCTACACACACATACACACATACATACGCATACACACACAGCCCCCAAAAGCTGTACTTTTACTATAGATCCTGCTCTCCTGGCCACAGACTCTTAGCCTGGTGATTAATACATGACCCAGAGATGCTTCCTATCCTCAGATGAAAAGTCTCTCTTATAAACTTTCTTCTTGCTTAAAGAGTTAGAAATGTGTTCCTGATAATAGCAGCTAAGAGTCTTAAGTAAGACAACTAGAAAACTGAAGTTTAAGTGTTTACTTAACACCTGTATAGTTGATACTCAGGTTTTCTAAATCTCCAGGGGGCATGGCCAGCGGAAAACATACATAGAAGCATCTGTTTGCCATGGCCGGGATGGTTGGCTTGTAGCTTCTGCCTACACAGAGCTCTTCAATACCAGGGTGATGAAATAATAGCCATCCCAAAGAAGACAGGGTGAGGCTTACTGAAACTAAGGGTTGTGCCAGGTAAGGCTTTT
The DNA here is from genome assembly GCA_004024625.1 of Mellivora capensis. Taxonomy (NCBI): domain Eukaryota; kingdom Metazoa; phylum Chordata; class Mammalia; order Carnivora; family Mustelidae; genus Mellivora; species Mellivora capensis. The sequence continues at coordinate 53,940 of PISX010011555.1, read as the reverse complement.
AGAAATAACTAAAAAGAAGAAGCATGCTTAACTTTAGGTACATTTTATGCCCTACCTCATTTCAACAAGGACTTGAAGGAAGGCTACAGAAATACATCACATATCATGATGGTTAATTTTATGTGTCAACTTGGCTGAGGCATAGTGCACAGCTATTTCATCAAATGTTATTCTAGATGATTCTGTGAAGGTGGTTTTTTTTTTTAAGATTTTATTTATTTATTTGAGAGAGAGACAGTGAGAGAGCATGAGCGCCGAGAAGGTCAGAGGGAGAAGCAGACTACCCGCAGAGCTGGGAGCCCGATGTGGGACTCGATCCCGGGACTCCAGGATCATGACCTGAGATGAAGGCAGTTGCCAACCAACTGAGCCACCCAGGCACCCCTGTGAAGGTGTTTTTAATGAGATTAATATTTAAATCAGCAGACTAGAAGTAAAGTACATTACCCTCCATAATGTGGATGGGCCTCATCCAATCAGTTGAAGGCCTTTAAAAAAAAAAAAAAGAAGGAAAGAAAGACAAAGACTGACCTGGGTAGACCTAAAGGGTATTAAGAAATACGTGAAATAATTCAGACAGAGAAGGACAAATACCATATGATTTCACTTATTGGTAGAATCTAAAAAACAAAACAAATGAATAAACACAAAAAGCAGCATCTCATGAATACAGAGAACAAACTGGCAGTTGCCAGAGTGGTGGGAGAATGGGTGAAGGGGAGTAGGAGATATAGGCCTCCAGTTATGGAATGAGTAAGTCATGAGAATAATAGGTACAGCATAAAGAATATAGTCAATGATATTATAATACCTTTGTATGGTGACAGATGGTCGCCTCACTGGGGTGAGCCTAGCATAACATACAGAATTACTGAATGACAATATTGTACACCTGAAGTTAATGTAACACTGTGTGTCCACTATACTCAAATTTTAAAAATTAATAATAAAATTAAATAAAAAAGACTGACCTCCCCAAAGAAGAGGGAATTCTGCCAAAAGATAGCCTTCAGATTTAAACTGTGGCATCATCTCCTCCCCCGGGTCTCCAGCCTGCGAGCCCACCCTGAAGATTTTGGACCTGTCAGCCTCCACAATTACCTGAGCCAATTCCAAGAAGGAGAGACAGAGACAGAGGCAGGGAGAGAAGAAAAGAATGGATGTTTGAATTACTTACCTATCACATGAATGCTTTCTTGGATGGTTTTTCATACATACAGTTGTTTAATGTGGTATAGATACAGTCCAAACTTTTATATTAGCTCTAGACCTGGCCACAGGGCAGGGACAATCTTTTACATTAGTACTAAATATAGCATTATGAACTTTATTAAACCTGTTTTAGGATTATAGAATGGTTACAAACATAAAGGACTTCTTTGTTGGGCAATTCATTTCCAATATAAACTTTTCCACTCCAACAAGCTATTGTTTTTTCAATCCTGAAGTTGTGTTTAAAATATACATAAAAATTATATTTCATACACACACACACACACACATATTAGAATTGCTCCCACTCAACTGCATCACCATCCCTTTTTACTAATTGCCTTGTTTACTTGAATTACTTATTCAAAACAGCATTTGATTATTCAAAATAATATTGCTCAATTTTAATTGAATCCTCAAGCAAGCCAGCATGCAGCTTCTCAGCTTGCATGGTAATTCATCAATACATTCATTATGCATTTCTTATGGATAGGACATGGATTAAAATGAGAGATTTGGTTGAAGCTGTATCTCCTTCAGGCAGAAAAAAGGAAAAATAAAATTCACATATAAAGAGACTTTTTTCTAAGAAGTCTAAATGCTCTACAATATCGTATCTGTTATTTTCAACTTCATAGGGCACCTTTACTCTAGAGAGTTAAAAACATCTACCTCTCTGTACCCCAGGGAGTGACATTTTTATCGACAACCAAGGGGTGAATGACTTGAGGCCCATAACAGCTAATTAGTTGATCCAAAGCCACAGATGGTTCAGTGGAAAAGACTCTTCCAGAACCCAAAAGTCCAACTCCTTCTTTGTTCAGTGCCCTTTGTGACTTATACCACACATTTTTATATTTATAGAGGTAATTAGAAGGACTACAACTGCATTTTCATAGAATTTATATGGTATCAGCACTTGCAAACTAATAGCAGGAGCAGAATTCAGCTCTACATTTAGAAATGGGTTTATTGCAGTGTTTGTGTTTTTTTTTTTTGTTATGGTGTTGAATACCTCTAGGCTAGGATATACTTCCCAGGCCACCAGAATACTTACAACTGACAAAAGTCTTATCTGTACTTCACTCTTTCAGGTGCTCTGCTAATGATGAAGGCCTTTGAGCTTGCGTCCTTGATCTATATGGACTAGGTACCCTATTTCCAAATTTAATCCTTTTTTTTATCTTGGTGGGGAGGGGTAAAAGGAAAGGGAGAGAATCTCAAGCAGACTCCCTGCTAACTGGGGAGCCTGATGACATGGGGCTCAATCTCACAACCCTGAGATCATGACCTGAGCCAAAAATCAAGAGTCAGACGCTTAACCGACTGAGCCACCCAGGCACCCCTCCAAATTGAATCCTTAGTGCTCTTCATTTAAAGCCATTTCTTCCTTTTTAAGTTTTTTTTTTAAGATTTTATTTATTTATTTGACAGACGGAGATCACAGAGTAGCAGGCAGAGAGAGAGAGGAAGCAGGCTCCCCGCTGAGCAGAGAACCCGATTCGGGACTCGATCCCAGGACCCTGGGATCATGACCTGAGCCAAAGGCAGAGGCTTTAACCCACTGAGCCACCCAGGTGCCCTCCTTTTTAATTTTTTTATTGTCATTCCTTAAAACTTCCAACCCAGTTGGAAGATTTCATAAAAGTGTGTTATCAAATGTATTCACTCAGCAAATAGTTACTGTCTCCTTACTACTATGGTCTAGGTCAACCAAAAGACAAGGCAGCCTACTGAATGGAAGAAGATATTTCCAAATGATATTTCTGATAAGGGGAATATATCCAAAATATATCAAAAATTCATACAACTCAATATCTAAAACAATGATTTGATTAAAAATGGGAAGAGGATCTGAATACATTTTTCTAAAATCATACAGATGGCCAACAGACACATGAAAAGATGCTCAACATCACTCATCATCAGGGAAATGCAAATCAAAACCACAATGAGATTTAATCTCCCACCTGCCAAAATAGCTAAAAATCAAAAACTCAAAAAACAGCAAATAGAAAAAAAAAAAAAGCAAATAGTGGTGAGGATGTGGAGAAAAAGGAATCCTTGTGTACTGTTGGTAGAAATGCAAATTGGTGTAGCTATTATGGAAAATATGGAGGCTCCTCAAAAATTTAAAAATAGAACTATCATATGATCCAGGAATTCTACTACTGGGTATTTACCCAAAGAATATGAAAACACTGATTCAAAAAGATATGCATCCTTGTGTTTATTACAGCATTATTTACAATAGCTAAATTATGGAAGCAGCCCAAACACCCATCAATAGATGAATATATAAAGCTATAATGGAATATTACTCAGCCATAAAAAATAATTAATCTTGCCATTTGCAACATGAACAGACCTAGAAGATACAATGAGAAGTGCAAAATGTCAAAGACAAAGACCATATGATCTCATTCATACGTGGAATTTAAGAAACAAAATAAACAAGGGCCGCCTGGGTGGATCAGTTGGTTAAGCATCTGCCTTCAACTCAGGTCACAATCCCAGAGTCCCAAGCCCCACATTGGGCACCCTGCTCAGCAGAGAATCTACTTCTCCCTCTCCCTCTGCCCTCTCCCTGCTTATGTTCTCCCTCTCTCTCAAGTAAGTAAATAAAATCTTTGAAAAAAAAATGAGCAAAGAAAAAAATAAACAAAAAAATAGACTCAAAGAGTCTAACAAACTAGCAATTGCCAAAGGGCAGGTGGAGGGAGAATAGGTGAAACAGGTAAAAGAGATTAAGAGTACACATAACCATGGGGCACCTGGGTGACTCAGTTAGGCATCTGCCTTCGGCTCAGGTCATGAACCTGAGGTGCTGGGATTGAGCCCCACGTCAGGCACCCTGCTCAGTGGGGACCCTGCTTCTCCCGCTCCCTGCCCCCTACTTGTGCTCTCTCTCCCTCTCTCTCTCAAATAAATTAAATCTTAAAAAAAAGAGTACATGTATCATGAAGAGCACTGAGAAATGCATAGTTATCAAATAATTATATTGTACACCTGAAACCAATAGAACACTGTATGTTCATTACACTCAATTTAATGACAAAAAAAGAAAAGGATATAGTCTCCAAAAGTATTTGCTAAGACCCAAACTAAATGCACACTCATTTATACTCTATGAGCTGTGCTAGATTTTAAAGTATTTTTTTCTTCTGCAGTTATCAAATGATGTTTCTATAACTAACAGCTTTGTGGAAGAAACATCTTTTTTAAGATAGATTCTTTTTAACTTTTCTAAGTTTCATTTTAACTTTCACCAGAATAGTGAGCATTTTAAGAAATATGCTTCTCAACACTTCTTTTGCAAGCAGACCCTACTCCTTTTTGCAAACAAGTCTTAACACCTTCCTCCCTTTCCCACCATCCTCAACCACATTACATTACAGGTCATGTTACAGGTTGAAATATAAAACAAACTCACATGAAGAAAGGGGTTTAAATTTTAAATTCTTATAAATTTTAGGTCATTGGTTCCCAAAACTATCTGCTTGTCATATTATTTGGGGAGTGTGTGTGTGTGTGTGTGTGTCCTGGGGGAGGGGGGAAGGTGATGATTAATGTAGACTCCTGGGTCCACTCTAGACTTATCTCAAAATAGAATCTTGAAAGTAGGGCTCAAGAATCTGCATTTAAGGGGTGCCTGGGTGGCTCAGGGGGTTAAAGCCTCTGCCTTCAGCTCAGGTCATGATCTCAGGGTCCTGGGATCGAACCCCACATCCGGCTCTCTGCTCACCGGGGAGCCTGCTTCCCCCACCCCCTCTCTCTGCCTACTTGTGACCTCTGTCTGTCAAATAAATAAATAAAATCTTTTAAGAAAAAAAAAGAATCTACTTTTAAAAGAAAATTTAGTATCTTTAAAAAAAAAAAAAAAAAGCCTCCCCAGTTGATTCTGAAAAGTAGCCAGACTCAGGAGCCACTGTTATAAACTGTAAGGACTTAAGAAATTCAGAAACCATAAATCTGTCATGGCTGAGCAGTCAGGGAAAACTCCATGGCAGAACTGGGATTTGCCTAAGCCAAGTAAAATGTCAAGTATAGTAGACTGCACACTGACAGGCGGGGAGAGGGCACGGGGTTCTCTGGGAACGAGTAATAATATGACAAAGGTAAGAGGCAATATAAGCTGGTACATCTGTGGCTCTATGAGCTGATTGGATTCACCAGCAAGCAGAGAAGGTGCAGAGAGAAGTGATAAGAATTAGGTCAGATAAACAGGCATCTTGCAGTTAGTTTCAGTAAGTAATGGCTCAGGTTTCAAGATAGATCAGTGTGACACAAAGAACAGGAGAAAGGGAGTCATGACCCTCCCAGAGTTTTAGCCCCGCTCTGAACTAACCAGTAGCAGCCCCGAGACAGGTGATTCTGGGTTATGATTCTGAGCAAAAGGAGATTTTTGTCCCCATTTGTGATTCTCAGTAAAATGAAAAGACAGGACTAAATGGTATCTGAGATTTCTTATAGATCTAACCTTTATGATTCTATTTATAAGTCCCACTATTTCATCATTTCCAATGAATCCTTTTAAGCATTCTTTGCCATTCTTTGAATTTTACTCCCATCCCTTATGGAGACAATAAATCGCCCAGTAATGTGAGCAATGGCAGGTGGTATTTTCATTAATCTCACGGTAGGAAGTCCTGTGTCTACATTCTAGTAACAATCAAGCTGGAACAAAACATACCTTTCTCCAAGGATAACTCTACAGACTTTGTGACCTTAACACAGATTTTTTTGACTGAGATAAGGCCTTAAAACACAGAGACTAAAGATGGATTCATATGCCACCCTGACCTAGAAGAATAAAAGTCTGTAGCAAATAACATGTTAGATAAATCTGACCTGACAAGCACATCTGCAGTAGTAGCCATTTTTCCCAAGGGACTTAGTGATATATGAACACTAATATACTCATGGGATAATAAAGACACACCCTCTATTTCCAAGTACACTTGATACACCCCAAATCAATTTTCTCCTCTTTTTGAAATTAGTTCCAATCTGTCAAAATCCATCCCTCTTTGGCCTCATCTCCAGCCATGTCCCTTTTTCCATCATATTATTTAATGACAACCACTGCAAATCACAGAGATGAAGATTCCACGGAAGATAAAATTGTCGTGGCTGAGATAGAGAATTCAGTATTACCTACTCTAAAACTGTCTTGCTGAAAGCTGATGATATTATCCTCATAATTCTGAGGATAGTTCTTCTGTTATTTTTCCATAAAGTATAGAATAAGGTCTAAAAAAGATTTCAAGGACAGAGGAATTATGATAAAGGTCTACAAACAAATCAAAAAGCAAGATGAAGTTAAGAAAGCCTCTTTTTCTTAAGTATACTTAGTGCTAGGACTCTGTATTGTATTAGGGATCTCTGATGGTTTATCTGAGTTCCAAATAAAAGACTGACAGGATAAAAGCTGTCGAGGAAATAGAACGATTTACTCAGGAAGCCCTAGTTCTGTCCCTACTATATGATTTGTGTCCTGACAAATGATCTATTTAAAAGTGGTACCAGGGGTTGCCTGGGTGGCTCAGTCATTAAGCATCTGCCTTCGGCTCAGGTCATGATCCCAGGGTCCTGGGATCCAGTCCTGCATCGGGCTCTCTGCTCAGCAGGGAGCCTGCTTCTTTCTCTCCCACTCCCCTTCCTTGTGCTCTCTCACTGTGTCTCTCTCTGTCAAATAAATAAATAAAATCTTTAAAAAAATAAAAGTGGTGCCAGGAGGTAGTGGAACTGACTTCCTATAAAAAAAAAAAATTTCCCCAGGAGAAAAGCATCATTAACATATCCTTAAAGTTTACTGACCCATGTTCATTATAATTAGAATAATTTATAAATATATACATAACAGAATTTCAAAAGCAAGTCAGCTAGTAGATAAGGAAAATGTTACAAAGCAAAATCTTGTATAGACTTGTTATAGTGGACATAAAGCTGACCCCGTATGTGATAAATAATGGTCTTTCTTAGCTATAAATTACCAGAGATAGGTTTATGGATAATCAGATTTGAACTAGACTTTGAGGGATCAGCACAGTTAAAAACCTTAATATTTTGATGGTACTGCCTGTTCTATCAGGCATATCAGAATGTCCTATCTGTTCTACCACCAAGTGAATTTTACATTTGTTCCATCTGCTCTACCACTGTCCTGGTTCCAGCCACCATCATCTCTTACCTATATGCCTACTACAGCCTCCTTTCTGTTTCCTCTTTGGCCCAATCCAATCTATTGATCATGTCAGCCTACTTACCATTCCCGGAACATACCAAGTGCTTTCCACCTCATTGCCCTTGTCTGTAACTTTCACTATTGTAATGTGTCTGGCACATTTGCTGCCCAATAAATATATGTTGAATCAATGAATAATTGTTTCTTCTTATGGTTTCTAAGTTCCACAAGAACAGAGACCGTATCTGTTTAATTCCCCCATTCTATTCCCAGAGCCAGCATAGCACGTTAAGACCTAGTGGGCATTCCATAAATATCTACCGAAAGAAAACAAGAAGGAAGAAAGGAAAGAAGGGAGGAAGGGAAGAAGGGAGGGAGGAAAAAATTGAGCAAATACCAAGTCTGCTACATGAGTTTTGCTTTAAAACATGTTATTATCCTCATTATTATTAAGATAATTCTTAGTTTCTTTGGAAGCACACAGCACCACAATGACATATCATGGAATAAAATAGGACAGCCTGTTTGGCCCTATTAGAATTCTTTTATAAATATTTGACAAAATGTGCTATTCTGAAAAACAACAAATAGTAATAAAAATTTCATAATTGCACCTAAATTGGCCCCAAAGCATTATCAGCAATACCTACAGTCTGTATTTCTAAGTGCTACCTAATAACTAAATATGCATGTTTTCAACCATGTTGACAAGCTTTCTACTTGAATCTTAAGAACAACTAAGCACAGGATAGAAACTATCTTCTAACAACCACGTCTAGTAATTTGATTCCTATGAAATAGTTGCATATGCTCAGAGAAACATCACGTTTCTAACGCCAGAGGTAGTATTACTTCAGTGACACTATCCAAATGAATTGTGCTTCTTGTTTAGTATGGCAAAAGATATGCCATTATCTGTTGAATTTAACAAATATGTATCATCCAGGCTGCTTCAGATTTAGTACCCCAGGGTATACAATGCTGTAGTAATGTATTATGAAAGGAAAATTGTTTTTGCACTCTTCCTTGCAAATTCGGCTGCAGACAGGGTATACAAACAAACGAACAAAAGAAAATAAAATAATACCATTATCCTGCCTTCCAGTTAATCCCTGATTACATTTTTGTCATCCTTTTCTACTTAATGTATTTTAAGTAGTCATTCATGCAATTAATTAACGAATATTTAAAATATTTATTGATTGCCTACTATCTGGTAGTCATTGTTCTAGGTACTGGCAATATTACTATAAACATAACAGTTAAGATGTCTGCTCCCATGGAACTAACATACTGGTAATGGAAATAGATAATAAATAAGTATATAATACAGGAATGTAAGGATTTTGGCTAGGTAGTGTAACACACAGAAATAGGAACAGCAGGAAAAGAAAACATTGAAGAGAATCCCAAGTGTGATTTTAGATGTCTTCAGTTTATAAGGGCCATTAGCTCATCTGAGTTGTGATGGTACCATATTGTTTCTAATGGTTTATCATCTGCTTTTCCACTTGGCCTTTCATGGCTACTTTCCCATTCAAAAATACCCATTTCTATTTGTTGATCTTGAAAATCTACCTGTTCCTGAATATTTGTCTCCTTTTTTATAATTAAAAATAAGAGTTATCAGAAATTCTTTACATGTATATTTTAGACATACCTATTTATTTTACTATAGTAGTTTCTTTTTTTTTAATTTTATATATTTATTTGACAGAGAGAGATCACAAGTAGACAGAGAGGCAGGGAGGGGAGGAAGCAGGCTCCCTGCTGAGCAGAGAGCCCAATGCAGGGCTGGATCCCAGGACCCTGAGATCAGGACCTGAGCCGAAGGCAGAGGCTTAACCCACTGAGCCACCCAGGTGCCCCATATTTTACTATAGTAGTTTCTAAACATGAAAATACTTGATCAAAGAATAAGCACATTTTAATGCTTTTGTTTTTTATTGGTCAATGTTTTTCTCCAGAATGATTATGTCAATTTTGCCACTGGTTTCCCACTAAGAATTTTTTTTCTTTTTTAAAAAATAAAGCATTTCTGGGACGCCTGGGTGGCTCAGTTGGTTAAGCGGCTGCCTTCAGCTCAGGTCATGATCCCAGCGTCCTGGGATCGAGTCCCACATTGGGCTCCTTGCTCGGCAGGGAGCCTGCTTCTCCCTCTGCCTCTGCCTGCCACTCTGTCTGCTCATGCTCGCTCGCTCTCTCTCCCTCTCTCTCTGACAAATAAATAAAAATTTTTTTAAAAATTTAAAAAAATAAAGCATTTCTTTTTTATGTTTCATATAATACAGAAATTAAAGCTAACATTTATCGAGAAATTAATGCCTGCCAAGTGTTATCCATTTACATGTATCATTTCATTTGGAAGTTAAAAAATTAAAGTTTTAAAGAGTTAAGAAATCACAATCAGCTACTAAGTCAGGGCTAACATCTGAACTCGAGTCATCTGGTTTCATAACCTGTTTCTATTAAATCATAACACTATACACAACTTGACTAATAACTGATTGGTAAGTAGTGTTTAAAATGTGATATTAATACATTTTTATATGTTTACTTGGGGGGGGGGTTGGTCATTTTCATGCTGTCAACTCATTTGTGTGTTTATTTATTCTGTACCATGACTCTGTGGAAATAACGTTGAGTGAGAATAGACATGGGTTCAAAGCTCATAGAGGACACACAGCCCAGTGCAGGAAAGAGAGCAAACTCGGGCTGAGAAAGAACTGCAGGCAGGGTCAAGCATAGATTTGTTGTTGAAGTCCATTCCCAGTATCAGCAACTGTGGAAGGTCAGGGCCAGGACTACTGCTCAGGAGGGCTCTCGGCTGGACTCTGTAGTAAAAGTTGAAGGTCCTTGAGCCCTGTGGCTCAACTAGAAACCCTACTCTTCAATCCCAGAAGTCAAATGTGAGTTATGGAGCAATCAAGGGACAAGTACAATGTTTTAAGACAGGATTTAGGGTGCAATGTTGTGGCTCCTTGAGTTGAAAGGTATGATGGTTAATTTTACCTGTCACCCCGACTGGGCTAAGGGATGCTCAGATAGCTGGTAAAACATTATTTCTGGATGTGTCTGTGAAGGTGTTTCTAGAAGAGATTAGCATTTGAATTGTTGAACTGAGTATAGTAGATGGCCCTTTCCAGGGTAGGGCATCATTCAGTCCCCTGGGAACCTGGATAGCACAAAAAGGTGGAGGAAGAGCTAATTCACTCTCTGGATGCTTGAGCTATATCTTGACATAGAGATAGGGATAGATAGAAATCCTATTGGTTCTGCTTCTCTGGAGCATCCTAGTACAGAAGAGAATACAAATATGAGCACTAGGAATTCACAGCTCCTCTGCCTGGCAGGATCCCCACCCATATGAACAGGGAGACCCAGGGTGCACTTCCATGTGGGATAAGGAAAGCACATGGTGGGTTATCCACTTTACCAAGAGAACGTTTGCTCTCTCAAAAGCCCACTTTCTACCAAGTCACTAACTTGCAAACATCTTGGGTTCCTACAGCTTAGAAAAGCAGCATTTTACAGAGAAGCAAACAGCATCTCTACATCAACAAAACTATGAGCAAAGTGACCTTTGATCAATCACATCATCAGAGACTGAAAAATCTGCCATTAGAAATGATTCCTGAAAAAATAATAAATTGAAAAATTCCCACCAGTTCCACCAGAACCAGAAAACAGATGGTATCCGTGGAAGGCAGTGAACAGAGGCATGCACACCAAAAGAGGCCCAGGAGCACCATCTTTTTTTTTTTTTTAAGATTTTATTTATTTGACAGAGGGAGAGAGATCACAAGCAGGCAGAGAGTCAGGCAGAGAAAGGGGAGGAAGCAGGCTCCCTGCTGGGCAGAGAGCCCAATGTGGGGCTTGATCCCAGGACCCGGAGATGACGACCCGAGCTGAAGGCTGAGACTTAACCCACTGAGCCACCCAGGCACCCCTGAGAACACGATCTTAATACACTGAGGAGTTGTCCTTCTTTTTTTTTTTTTTTTTTAGATTTTATTTATTTATTTGACACAGAGAGAGCACACAAGCAGGGGGAGGGGCAGAGGGAAAAGGAGAAGCAGACTTCCCCACAGAGCAGGGGGTCTGACATGAGACTCAATTCCAAGACCCTGAAATCATGACTTGAGCTGAAAGCAGATGTTTAACTGACTGAGCCACCCAGGCGCCCCCGAGGAGTTGTTCTTATCAGTTGCTTAGTGTAAAGAACTAGATGTTCCTGGGGATCCCTGTGTAGCCTGTATAGTATTTCCTGTGTAATAATTCCCTGCATTTACCATTATTTAGCTAACATCAAGTCAAGTGTATGTAGTTTCATTAGAAAGCATAGATTCAGTCTCATCGAATCCTTTTGTCATCTTCCTAAATTCTGAGCTAGGAACCACCCCCCCCTCAAAGTATGACTGTATGGATTCCCAAACAATGAAGTCCAGATCCTGGCACCTAAAATGAGCAGAACCAGATGCATACCCTCTCTCCCAGAATGCTGTCTGCAGCCTTATTTCTCCTGGGCATGCCGTACTACACTTTCATATTTGCCATTTCATTTCTTCCTTACAACAGTCTCTGTGAATTAAGCAAGGACAAATATTACTAAGCCCCCATAAAGAAAGGAGAAGCTAAGACTCAAAATAGGTGACTTGTCCAAGGTCACCTAACCAGTCAGTGAAGCCTAGAATTCTGGCTTCTATTTGACCACAAACCCAGCTCTTTTCCATCTCATCAGACTTTTTGTAGCTCAAAATGATTTTTAAGGTTCAGGGGGAGAAGAAGCATTAAGACTCAAGTTCAGGGCACCTGGGTGGCTTAGTTGGTTAAGCGACTGCCTTTGGCTCAGGTCATGATACTGGAGTTCTGGGATGGAGTCCCGCACCAGGCTCCCTGCTCCATGGGGATTCTGTTTCTCCCTCTGACCTTCTCCCCTCTCATGCTCTCTCTCTCTCTCTCTCTCAAATAAATAAATATTTTTTTAAAAGACTCAAGTTCGATAAGGTTATCATCAAACTTGCTTTTTAAAATGGACGTAATGCAGTTGGTCACAGAGGCTATAAAAACTCTCCCCGTGGCTGAGAGCCTTGTTTACTGCTCATTGATCGCCGTGACAATGCTACCATAAATAACCCCAGATAAATTGCTATGTATAATCACAGAAGACATCCATATGCATGAGTCACCTGTCAGCTCTCCAATCCCATCATTTCCAATACCTGTCAACATGTCATTAAGGACTCTCTGAGTTTGTGACACAAAACTTAGTCTCTCAAGAAGTTGAAAATCATGCCGTGCTACACAGATGTGTGGTTGAAGAAAACAGAATAAGAAGTGCCCACTATTTGGGAGGAAGAATGTGTATGGATCTGGCAGGTCACTCTGAGCTTCCTTTGTCCCATCCCCACAGGGCAAGGATCCAGCCTCAAGGGTAGAAATTCAAATCCACTTTGTACTTGTAGTTAAACAATATCCACCAACTCACACCACATGAACCACAGGAGGCAAGGCCTAGAATGTTCTCAGAATCGTCTAGGACAAACTACCAAATGGAAACTTACCCTGATGCGGTGTATGTCAGCCACAGCAATTTTTCAGGAAAGGCTTGGGTCGCTTGGGCATGGTTGGTTGTGATGGCTCAGTAGAAGAGGTTTAGACTTGAGAGGTCCTCAGTAATATAAGGGCGGGTAAGAAGGAAAAGTCAGGCCAGCCTCCAGGTCAGCAAGGTGAGCGGAATGCAATTCCTCAAACCCAGGAACAGATGATGAGCATCCCATTAGGCAAGGGCCGGAAATCAAACAATTCACAGCAAGAGGAAGGCAGACGAAGCAGCAATCCACAGAGACAACCCACAGGTAAGGGAAAGTGAGAGAAGTACGGGTCCCAGTAACTAAAAGGCTCAAAGCTTGAGGGGAAAAGTGAGTCAGTCCAAGACCCCAGTAGATGAGGCAGCATGTTGTAAACCTGATTCTGAGACAAGATTTGTCTCATCCAAGGGCCTCTTACACACTGGCTGCCAAGTCTCCGCACACAGCTGCGAAGAGATGAGTGGCTTCACCTGTCTAGCAGATAGCTTCTGGTGGATCTGGAAACAGAGAAGTCAAAAATAAAAGCTCAAGTAAGAGCTAGGTTGCATTTTTTTATTAATCTAGTAAGTGTATATAAATAAATGTACATGCCATTTAAATAAGGTTAATAATACACAAAACTACATACACTCTGAATCGATGTCATGCCTGTAGGAAATGACCGACATGGGTAACAATAATAATGATACTAATAATAAAATTGCTACATGCCAGATAACGTTTTTGTGGAGAACAACAAAACAACCATAGCCATAGTAATAGCTAATTTGATCAAGCAGCTGTCAACCACCAGGCTCTGTTCCTAGGTGCTTTACTTGTGATGTCTTCATTCCTCTAAATAATTCCCAGTTGGGTCTAACTCTGTTTCAGAGGAACAGAGGCATTAAGTAATCTTCTCAAGGTCACACAGCTAGTGAGTCTCGGTTTGAACCCACATTTTCCAACCTCAGCAACCATACCTATTAGGAAGGACTAGCATGATACTAAATCTTGTGATGATCAAAGGAGAGTGGAAAAAAAAATGTTCACTCTACACTTCAAAATCTCCATTCTCAGTTCTTTTGTTAATATTTTATTTATTTATAAGAGACTGAATAAGTGGAGTAGGAGAGGCAGAGAGAGAGGGCGAAGCAAGCACCCCACTGAGCAGGGAGCCTGATTCGGGGCTCGATTCCGGGACACTGAGAACATGACCTGAGCCCTAGGCAGAGACTTAAATGACTGAGCCTCCTAGGTGTTCCAAATGCTTTCTCAATTGATTCCATCTAGCAAATAGCCTAAAATTCTCAACTTCCTTCCCATCATGTACCTCCTCTGATATCTGAAAATGCTAAGGATGGAAAAATGGCTAAGGAATTACCATTTATTGAAATTTATGTCGTGCCTGAGTCCCACATTCTCTGCCCAATACTGTATATATGTGACCCGGTTCACCAGGAACCTTTAAAATATTCATTCCTCTGTTCAGCCCCTCCAAAGTCAGGCAGAAGATCTGAGTGTCCCCTTACTAGCAGCCATTGCTGCACAAAGCCAGGGCACAAACATCAAATCGTGCCAAAAGGCATAAGCGGAAAGGCGAGTTTCAGAGACAGGGGTAGATGAAAAATGGAAGGTAGAAACAAGAAGAGAACATGTGACAATCTTGATGAACACAGCAAAATATGAGCTCTACAAAAGGTTCCCAGGTGCTAGGTGTTTGTGGTAGACCTTGGTCTGAGCAAGTCAAGTATTCAAAGAGCCTTGAATAAAAGAGACAAGTTCTTTGAACTGCTCAAGGCTGGGCCAAGCTCAGCTTTCCACGTTTCAGGTGTGGTAAGCATAAAGTTTGCTCAAAACTATCTTTCCAACCAGTAACAAACATATGAGGACAGTAACTCCTTGTCTACAATCAGATTCTGAAAAATTATAAAAAGTAGAGGATATATTGAAAAGAAGTGAAGAGTGAATGTTGTCATGAGCATGAGAGCAAAGGATAGCTAAGTGGCTGTTCCCATTCCATCTGTCTACTCTAACCTTTCTCAAGAGGGCATCTGGCACATTAAGAAGGCACAAGAAAGCAACCAATTAAACATCTGTCACCACTTTCCCTTTAGTGTTTACTTTGAAACAACTTTCTATTTCCTTCTAAATGAGAGTTGATTATTCAGGGGAGAGCCAGCTGCTTTGTACATGACTTTGGCTTGGCCCAGACTAGCATTAATCAGCCAACGCATCAATGCTGAGGCCTGCTGGTTCAAGAAGATGGAAAAGAAACATTTTCACAATGGTTTACAAAGCTGCCTGGGTAAGCATTTCTTCCATTGACAGCAACAAGATTAATGAATACAACCATCTGGTTGGTGCTACCAGAATTACCCTCAAACTGAGTTTCAAACACTTCTAACCAAGGAACCAAAAATCACATAATGAAACATAACTAATGTCTGTATAGCAACAGATCTGTTAGGGATTGTGGGAAATGCTTCATGTTTTACCTGAATCTTAATTTTTCAGGACTTCATTCTGAGGAGGCTACCCCAAAAGCCTTTGTGATGCAAACATATTATGACCATTAGCTCTAACCCTCCTTAAGGAGTCCAAGGATTTTCCCACCTCTCCTTTTTCTTTAAGATTTACTTATTCGAGAAAGAGAATGTGAACAGGAGAGGGGTAGAAGAAGAAAGAAAGAGAATCTCAAGCAGACTCCGAGCTCAATGCAGAGCCTGACTCAGGGCTCGATCTCATGACCCTGAGATCATTACCTGAGCCAAAATCAACAGTAGGATGCTTAACCATCTGAGCCACCCAGGAGCACCTCCCCACCCAACTTCTGCTCCTTCTGCTGTATGATCAGTATTTATAATCTGAGAGGTAGTAAACCAAGTGGCCACTTCCTGCATGGTATCCAGTTACTCAAAGAATAAACTTAACTCTCTCACCTCCCACCATAGCCCTTCATATATCTTTGTCTCCAGCCTCATGAAGTTGTTTGTCTTCGTCTAAACATGCCATGTCAGACTATGTCCTCACAAGAACTTTCTTCTTTATGCACACAGACAGAAATAGAGCTCTGGTATCTCTTCCTCTTCCTCTAAGGACACCGGTCCTGTTGGATGAGAGCCCCACTCTTATGACCTCATTTAACCTTAATTACCTCCTTAAAGGCTATGTCTCCAAATGCAGTCACATTGGCGGTTAAGGCCAGAATTTGGAGGGACATAGTTCAGTCAATAACTCTCATGCACTATCACCACCCCAAAAGTTCTTCCCTCCCTTTTCCTCTGAGAGACATTCCACTCAAGCTTTCAGATACTCCCTAAGGGTTATCTTCTCCAAGAAGCCTGCTCCAATTCCAATCAAGAATAGTATAGTCCATTGTAGCACTTATTCTATTCTCCTTCATATTATTTCTTGATAATTGCTTATGTGTCTCTAATATACTGTGAGTTCCCTGAAAACAGGGACTTGGTCCAATCTATCTCGCATTGCCCATAACACCTACCACAGTCGTGTGTGTTAGAGCCATTCATCCTTTCTGTATCTGCAGCAGCTAACACATGACTATACACAGTAGGCACTCAATAAATAAGTAAGTGTGCTCTTCCTGCTACTGACATTTTCTCTGATTCCACTTTAATCCTTTTTATCCTTTTTCTGAACTTTCTTCCTTCCCTTTTTTCTTTCCCATGACATCAATTAACATTTTTCAAGCCCCCCCCCTTAAAGTATAGTTTGCTCTCTCTGCCCTTTCTCCCTCTCCTATTCTCTTTGCAAAAACCAATGTCTTCAAGTATGAAGTCATATGTATATTCCAACAACTCCCAGGGTCTGTCTGCAGCCCCATCCTCCCTGCCGAACTTCAATCCTGTATACCAGGATCAAGCACCCTGCTTGATATCTCCAGTGGATGTCCCTAGAACCGGCTGAACATAACAAGCCATCTATGTGGAAATCGCCTCATTTGAACTCAGTCTCCAAATCCTGTAGTGTAGATGACTCAACATATTCTTTCTGCCTCTTCCTTTATTGAACGTGGCATGCTACTCACCAGCATGATAAGAATGGGAGTGGATGTGAGCGGAGGTTGTGGTGGTGATGGTGGTGATGGTAGCCATAGCGACAGCAACAACCTGTTTCGCACCACTGTGGGTCCAGGCTCATCCCCACTGCTCCCGTACATTCTCTTGTTGATCCCAGCACAATCCCCCAATTATATGTGATATTTCCTGCTATGTTTCTTTCCATACGCTTCTCACTCAGCCACCAACTTCCACTCATCTTCCACTTTCTGCATCCAGTTAATTCTCACCATCCTTCAAAACTTAGGTTAAGACATCACCTCCTGGAAGAAGACTTCCAAGATATACCTTTGTACTCCGATAGCGCTGTAAGCATACTCTCCCATGACACTTGCATTGGGTTAAGATTTAGAAAGAAAATAAAGGTTGTCCATGCTGACTCTCTGGACTTTCCTCTTCCAGGTCAGTGGTCTTCACTGAAAAAGGAGTATACACACACACACACACACACACACACACACACACTGTAGAAACTAAGGAGTCATTTGACTTCATAAATAGAAATTAGATATCATGTTGCTTTTCCTAATCACAAATTTGAATTATTCAGAATATAAGCGAACTGAGGCTTGGGGTGCTTGGGCGGCTCAGTCGTGAAGCCTCTGCCTTCGGCTCAGGTCATGATCCCAGAGTCCTGGGATCAAGCCCCACCTTTGGCTCCCTGCTTGGCAGAAAGCCTGCTTCTCTCTCTCTCACTCGCCCTGCTTGCATTCCCTGTCTCACCATCTCTCTCTCTGTGTCAAATAAATAAAAATCTTTTAAAAAGAGACACAGAGAGAGAACTTAGGCTCAACTTAAAAAAAAAATAAAAGTACATACCCTATCATATTAGATACAATTTTCTTACTTGTATAAAATGAGCAGAGACCTTTCTATATAATTCTTTCTGGGTAAAATGAAGAAATAAATGAATCTTAATTGAGAATCATTCTAACAGTGGGATATTTGTGAGACTTTCATAGCTACAGTTAGTCTGAAAATAAGTTTAAAAGCACTAAAATACAGAGTTGCAAGGTAATCAGGTTTGGGTCACATCTTTTAGACCAAACCAATTAGGTACAAACTTCAGTATGGCTGTGAGATCTGCGGCTGCCTCTGATGGCACCCGGGACTCCTGGAGCAGGTTCATCAGTGTTGCCGAACACTAGATGATGAGGCAGATCACCAGTATCCAGGACCTGAAATGTAATCAATACCACAACACAGAAACTAGGCCTATTACATTTCCGCATGGCTGGGTCTAAATGGGTAACAGCAGAATACAAAAACAGTTATTTTCTATACTTCTATGAGAGGGACACAAAGAAACCCTTAATAAATGGGACAAAATTCTGCTTCACTAACAAGAACAAATTCTGACTGAGCAGCCACTCTTGGCTCAGGGACTACAATAGACCTAAGAACTAAGACTTGCTGCAAAATATCAGCGCATGCAGACCAGCCCATGGTAGTGAGGAATGTGGGAGATGGGGGTCCTGTTTAACTAAAATTTCAACCTGACCAACTGCTCACCACAGCACACAATCTGCTTCATAAAAATACGCAAGAGAAAGCTATTTGAATGTCAGGGGTTTGGGTATGGATTTAATCACCCAGCAATTCATTTGGGGGGGAAAAATATATTAACCAACTAATAACTGGGTTTTTTACATTTTAATTCTACAAGGTAATTTCAAGATAATGTCTGATTGTATTTAACCTGCCTTATCTTTCACAAACTTATTTTCTGAAACAGAAAAAGATTAAGAAGCAGATTGCAGAGAGTTGTTGACTTCGATTGTGATGACTCAAGCAAGTCAGAAAATGACGTTAGGGGAGCAGACTGTAGCAGTGTTCTCACAGCCTCCATTATATGTGCAACAGTAATAAAGCATCACCTTCCCAGACAGAGTAAAAAGATCCATGTACATATGTAACAAAGATAAGTATAAAATGTCAGGATTGGTTTTCTTATACAACTTGGTTTTCTTACGTAAGTCTCATTGCTTTATAATCATACTAGGTAGACCTTGAGTTACAAATCTTAATACCAAACAAACTTACAGCATCAGGAGCTACGGACTTTTATGTATCTCAAGTGATCCTTAAAATGACATCCTGAAATATTATTATCCTTAATTTCAGCTGAAGAAATTAAGGTTCAGGGTCAAGTGGCTTGCCCAAATTCATGCAACTAATAAAGTCTGCACCAGAGCTCTGCCACAAAATCTTCTCATTTTAGCCCTTTTTCCAATGTACCACTGCTGCCTCCATATATCTATGTCTATCCAACCCCATCTGCATGACTGATAGTATGAATCTACCTCCTCCAGAAACATTTACTGATCATCTACTAAATGCTTAGCACTATGTTAAATGCTAAGTATTCAAAGATGAATTAGATAACCTCATTGACCCCTCAGGAGCACACAATCTACTAGGAAGACAGTGACATCATCAGCATTATCAAAAGAGCTAACTGGGGGGCATCTGGATGGCTCAGTCAGTTAAGCATCTGACTCATGGTTTCAGCTCAAGTCATGATCTCATGGGTCATGACATCGGGCCACATCAGGCTCCATACTCAGCTGTGGGTCTCCTTAAAGACTCTCCCTTTGCCCCTCCCCCCACTGGTGTTCTCTCACTCTCCTCCCACCACAATAAGCAAATCAATCATTTTTTAAAAAGCTAACTTTTTTTGGTATTTACCATGTGCCAGGCATTGTTCTAAGCAACTTACAAGTATTAACTCAATTTAATTTCACGAAAACTCTATTAGGTTTATTAGTATCCCCATTTGTGCAGACAAGCAAACCAAGGCAAAGCCAAACTGACACAAAGAGTAGTAAGTAGAAAAAGACAGTGTGGAAGAAATTCCAGTAGGGTAGGATCCTAGTTGAGCTAAGCTGTAGAAAATGAGCTAGGCCATAAAACGTGGAAAGGAAGATGTTCCAGGCACAAGGAACAGCATTAAAAAAAAGCTGGCAAGGCTCAAAAGCTTGACAGCCTCCTCAAATGTGTTACCTGCTCTTTGACCTCCCTGTCTTCATGCTATTCCTTTAGCTAGAATTTTCTTCCCCCTTATCCAACCTAATATATCCAACAGGACCAAGTGGGTAATTGGACATGGTTGAGAAAAAAAAATGAAGTCAAGGATGATTGCAAAATATTGGACTGCAACAACAGGAAGGATAGAGCTGTTATCACCTGGAATTAAAACCCACGGGAGGACAGTTTGAAGAGGAAGATAAGGGAATCTGCAAAAAAGAGAAGCCGAAGCTGTGTACCCTACACAGGCAGCATCTGTCTAGCGAAAGGTCTTTTTCTAATTTGTAAAAAGCAGATGTGACGGCAACTCTAAGAAAAATCAAAAGTTTGGTTTCAAGCATGTTAAGGGATTTATTAGACACCCAAGCAAATTGGTCAAGTAAGCAGTTGGTCAAACAAATCTGAGTTCCCTGAATGGGTCCAGAAAGGAAATATAATTTGGGAGTTGCAAGCTTAATTACACTGTTAAAACCATGAGGCTGGATAAGATCATCAATAGAAAGGGAAAAAAATGAAAGATCCAAGAACTGAGGTCCAGAATATCCAAAGTTAAGAGCTTAGGCTGAAAAGAAAGAACAAGCAAAGGAGACCAAGAAAAAATTAGCAGTAGAGTAGGAGGAAACTTGGGAGGCATCCTGGGAAATGAAAGAAAGTAATGTCAAATACTGCTGACTGATCAAGTAAGATAAGGACTTAGAAGTGACGCCTGGAGTTAGTGATCCAGCTGTTGTCGGTGACTTTGACAGGAGCAGTTCTTGTGAAATAGTAGGGCGGAAAGCTCGATTGGATCGCATTTAAGAGAGAATGGGAAGTAAGGAATTGGAGACAAGAAGAGACAGCTCTTTCAAAGTTTTGTTGTAAAGAAAAGCAGAAAAATGGAGCAGTTGCTGGCCATTGTGTTAACCACCATTTTGTTTATCTTTTTTTAAGTTGGGAGAAACAGGTGCATGTCTGTATGCTAACAGAAACTATCTAGAGAGGGAGAAATGATGATGCAGAAGAAAGAGGATAGACTTAATAGAGCAATGCCCTTGAGTAAGTAATTAAGAATGGGATCTTGGGCACAAGTGGGATGATTGCTGCAGCTAACAGCTCAGACCATTGCTTCATAATAACAGGAGAAAATGCATGTACAGGAATACTGAGGTGGGTAGGCAGGGGGAAGTTGTGAATTGAGAATTGTGGCACATCTATTCCAACTGTTTTTATTTTCTCAGAGAAACAGAAGGAAAGTCATCAGTTGGGAATGAGGACTGCAAAAATGGTGTGAGCATTACTGGCAAAAAAAAATTAAAGTCTGATACAAAAAAAGGAGTCATCGAGGATATGAAACAGAAACTTTCATACACTATGGGTGGGCATGAAAATTGGTAAGACTACTGGAAAATACTGTGACATTATTCAGGAAAAGCAAAGACATGCCTATCCCATGACTCAGCAATGCCATTCCTAAGTATTTATGCTATAGAAATGTGTGTGCTGTAATGCTAGCCCCTGTACAAGAAAAAATATGGCATGACTGCTCTTACAGTAGGTGGTAAAATTATTTTTTTTAAAAAGAAACAAAAACCAATCATCAAGGGAGTATTTGCCATTAGGAGGAAGGAAAGTGTCTGTGATCATGAATGAGCATACTGAAGACTTAGCAATGTCCTATTTCTTAACCTGGACAATTGGTTAAATTGTTCAAAGAGGTTCTGTACACTTTTGTATACTGTTCAATTTCACTAAAAAATGGATTCTCTTATGTTTCTCCAAAGAGTTTTATTTTCGTTTGTTTATTTGACAAAAAGTTAATGAGGCTGATCTCAAACTCAGAAATCTCAGTTCAGTTGTTCTAGCCTTGGCTGGAAGCTTGGAGTCTTCCCATATAGGTGTCATTCAGGGCTTGCCCAGATTTTGGGGCAATTGATAGAAAGAATTTGGTCTCCCCCTCTTTGGCTCTTTTTGAGGGCTCCTGCCTTATACTTCAACTGCTGTGGTTGTCTCAAACTCTATGCTCAGTAAGGCTATGGGTTTTCTATCCACGTTTTGGCTTCCTAGTGTGACAACTGGGACTCACCTTGGGGCTAAAACCTCTAAGAAATTGAAAACCCACTCAGTAATGCTCCCTTCCTCCAAATGTCCACATAAAAAGCATACATTATGTGCCTACTTTGGTTTGCTTTCTGATGCCTTCAGATAGTTGCATTTTTTATTTTATGCAAAGTTTATAGTTCTTCGTGGAAGAATTATTCTGATAGAAGTTACTAAGCAATTATCAGAAACAGAAACTAGTACCTGCTATGAAAATCCAGGAATTTTGTATCTATTACTTCTAGTGGTGCTGGTGGTGGTGTTCAGTCTAGATAGAAACTCCATAAAATATTTTCTTCTCTCTGTGCTTCTTTGTATTCTTCTTTCCCTGGGGCTGTAAAATTCAATCTCACTGTCCAATTTTAATGCTGCAAGGGCTAAAGATAATAAGAAAGGGGGAAGTGCATAGGTAAATCTTTCAAAATATTCCTCTATACATACAAATGTATCAGGGAAGAGGGAACATATTAAAATCACCATTTGGACAAATTAGGTTGTTGGTCTAGGATGTCTTTTTGGTGTTTTTTTTTTTGACAGAGAGAGAGGTCACAAGTAGGCGGAGAGGCAGGCAGAGACAGAGAGGGGAAGCAGGCTCCCTGCTGAGCAGAGAGCCCAATGTGGGGCTCAATCCCAGGACCCCGGGACCATGACCACAGCCGAAGGCAGAGGCTTAACCCACTGAGCCACCCAAGCACCTGGTCTAGGAGGTCTTAAAGGAGAAGAATGCATGACAGGACAGAGGACAGAAGGGAGAAAAAGAGAACTGAATGAGACCCCTTAGGTCCAAGATGTGAAGAAAAGACCAACATCTAGTAGTTGAAGGACATGCTCCAAAGGCAGCCCAGAGACAAGGAATGGACAATCCCTAAATTTTAGAATTATAGCCTCGTGGCATTTTAAGCCTAGGCATTTAAGCCTAAAAGATACTTATCAGATCATCTAAGTCCAAAAGCCCTATTTTGGAGACAGGGAAACTGAGTCTCACACTTTGCCTGCCTCATAATTTAGTCAAGATCCCCATTCCCCTCAGCCAAGTTTCAGTACTATGGTATTCTTCTTAGCAGCCTGGGACCTGTTCACATTTGTATTTTGATTAATCAATGTTGTGTATGATGGCTTTAGGTCTGAGCCACTCAATTCATTCTTAAACATGCTAGAGAATTCCAATATAGAGCTTTTTGTTCCTTCTCTGTATATCTTGGAGTTTTAATCACAGCAGAGTGAATTGAGGCTTTTTTATGATTGCATAGAATACACCAGGCTCTAACTCTCTTTTCTAATTATGAGGAAAGCCATGTAGCCTGTTATGGACTGCTTGGTATAGTGTCCAGGGATAGATGGCTCACGGGATTTTACAAAGATTAATTCAGATTAGCTCATAAATTTATTGAAGGGGGTATCTATTAGGTGTTCTTGTCAGTCTGTGTGACTGCTATTCACAATAATAAAATGATATGAGTTTCAAACTCCCCTGTCCCATGCTGCCTTCAGATTTAATCATTAGTCAGAAACTGCATTCTTCCCTAAGGTATCTTTTTATTATCTCAAATAAGAATTACAAGTTGAGATCAGTGAATTTAAAAATTTTTATTTTAAATACTACCTCTGTTTCCACAGGTTTATCCTCTCTTCTCAACGTCTGGGTTATAACAAAAGTTAACATCTTCTGGGCAAGTCAATGTACATCAAAATGATTAGAATTGTCTTTTTACTCAAAAAATAGTATGTGCTTCTAATGCCAGCAGTAGTCAGGTGAAGAGACAGTAAACCATTGCTCACAATCCAAGATGGAGAATCGCTATACTTTCTTTTTTTTTTTTAAGATTTTATTTATTTATTTGACAGACAGAGATTACAAGCAGACAGAGAGGCAGGCAAAGAAAGAGAGGAGGAAGCAGACTCCCTGCTGAGCAGAGAGCCTGATGCGGGGCTCGATCCCAGAATCCTGGGATCATGACCTGAGCCAAAGGCAGAGGCTTTAACCCACTGAGCCACCCAGGCACCCCTACACTTTCTTTTAAAATGCTGCACTATAGCGGTATGCCCTTCTCCAACCGATAGGAGCCTAAATAATAATTTAACAAATAGTCCTAAAGTATTTGATGTAATCAAATAGCTTTAAGGGAGAATAAGCATAAGTAATGGGGCTTGTTTTTATTTCCTTCTCTTAAGTAAAAAATAGAAATGTTAATACTCTTTTAAAATGTACAAATAGGAACATCTGAATGGCTCAGTCCACTGAGCATCTGCCTTCAGCTCAGGTCACGATCCCAGAATCCGGGGATCCAGTCCCCGCATCGGACTCCCTGCTCAGCGGGGAGTCTGCTTCTCCCTCTTCCTCTGTTGCTCCCCCACCTCATGCTATCTCTCTCAAATAAATGAAATCTTAAAAATAAAAAAATAATAAAAATAAGTAAGTAAATAAAATGTACAAGCATTGGGGCGCCTGAGTGGCTCAGTCAGTTAGGCATCCAACTCTTGTTTTCCACTCAGGTCATGACTTCAAGGGGTCATAAGATCAAGCCTGGCGTCTAGCTCCTTGCTCAGCATAAAGTCTGCCTGAGATTCTCTCTCCCTCTCCCTCTGTCCCTCCTGCTTATGCGCTCGTTCGCGCTCTTGCTGTCTCTATAATATAAATAAATCTTTTTTAAAAATGTACAAATATTTACCATATTATTTTTGAGACCATAACTGTACAGATCAAAGGTAATTTAAAATTAGCACTTGCAAATAACAAAAACAGCAGCCATTTGTTCAGCAACTACTATGTGTAGAGTCAAAGAGCAAAAACTATCTTATGCCCAACCCACTGGGGACTTTCAGGTCTCTTCTAATACCCAAAGGATCATTTACCCTTTTTTTTTTTCTGGTTTAATATTAAAATCCTCACTAAGAATATTTTCTCCAGTCCCAGATTACTGCCATTAGTTACAGTGACAAGCCAGAGAACCTCCACAATCTATAATCAGAATTCGTATAGGAATAAGACACTAGATCCTAATCATTTTTAAGGCTTTTTTTTAAGATTTTATTTATTTATTTGACAGACAGAGATCACAAGTAGGCAGAAAGGCAAGCAGAGAGAGAGAGAAGGAGGAAGCAGGCTCCCTGCTAAGCAGAAAGCCTGATATGGGGCTCGATCCCAGGACCCTGGGATCATGACTGGAGCCGAAGGCAGAGGCTTTAACCCACTGAGCCACCCAGGCACACCTGATCATTATTTTTAAGATTCTATTTATTTATGAGAGAGAGAGAGACAGAGAGAATGAGTAGGGAGGGGCAGAGGGAGAAGGAGAAGAGTCAAAACCAGACTCTCACACTGAAGGCAGAGCCCCACCTGGGCCTCAATCCCAGGACCTCAAGATCACAAATCGAATGGAAACCAAGTGTCAGACGTTTAACTGACTGAGCCACCCAGGTGCCCTTAGATCCTGACCATTTTTAAACATAATATAAATTATTTATTATTTCCCCAAAACTATATATATAGAAATGTACTAGAGAATAAATACTGATTAAACAAATTTACAAAATCAATAACAAGCCCCCACTAGGCTCAGAGATAACCCCTCAGACACTGCCATCAGGGTCCCATGCCAGGGCTCTTACCAGTATCAGTGACTAGCACCAAGGAGCAGCAGCAGAAGGGGGAAGTGAAAGAGACAACCCTTTAACTCTTTCACAACACCTCTTTGACTACGTTGGATTTTCCCCACCATGGCCCTCATAGTTACTGGACTCTATCTCCAATGACCTGGAGAAGATAAAGATGCCAGCTTCCCTCTACCCTCCAGACAATTTTACTTTATTTGAATAAAACTGGTGTATATATTAATGGACACCTTTTTATTAACTTATTTTTTTTGTTGTTGTTATTATCTAAAGCTAACTCAGAAAGTCCTCTCTCCCTAATCACTGAACGTACTCATTCAAAAGACATTATTTGGGTGCCTGTCAGGCATCAGGCAACACAGAAAAGCAGGACCAAAGTAGACAAAGAAGGGATGTGCACCCAGGCAGAGGGAGATTTGTGCACAGTTTTTCTCATGCCAACCAAGAGCATCTTTGGCTGTTCAGTTGCCTCTAACCACTCATGAACACTGATCCATCTGGGACCTTGGGTGGTCTTACGACTGTTCGTCCTTATGCATTAAGGAGAGACTCTGTATCAAGAAAAACAGATTCCATTATAAAAGGACTTATTTCGCTGGGAGCTTGTAATTCAGCCCAAGTTATTGCTAATCTTTGAAAATGAACCATCAAGCTAACTTTCAAGAAAAAAACGTGAGAATTGGATATCATGGTACTAACTAGGTAAGTGGCTGTCGGTGTGGTAGTACAAGATTTCATATGGAAAATGCATTTTTGTAATATAATGTTAAATATCAATTATGCCTCAACTTCAAAAAAGAAAAGAAAATGCTTTTTTGCATACATGCCTCAGTGGAGTTACTAGTGCAAATGGCAGGTGAGTAAAGTATAAATGATGGGTGAGAAGGGCAGAATCAATGTAGTTTTTAAGATGAATTCTATTTTATATAGTTTTCAAGGGTTTTGGGTTTTTTTAGAAATTCTAATATCCTCTGACTAAAAATGCCTGAATAGATACACTGTCACTACAAAGATACATGAAATTTTAGGTCTTATGATGCTTTAGCAACAAAACCAAAATTCATTTTGTTAAGAGAGAGAGAGAGAGAGCAGGGGAGGGGCAGAGGGAAAAAGAGATCCTTAAGCAGTCTCCACCCTCACCAGGGCAAGAGCCTGACAGTATCCAGGGCTCAGGACCCTGAGATCAGGACTGGAGCCAAAATCAAGAGGTGGGCGCTTAACCAACTGAGCCACCCAGGCACCCCAAAAATCCATTTTTTCGTGTATCATGATTCCCTGAGTTCTTTACAAAACAAATGCTTCTTGAAAGAAAATGAGAAATATAAGCTGAGAGCCATACTTGGCTAGACTGGAAAAGAACACATTTGCTTGTAGTTTAGCATTATAATTATATTTTCAATATACAGCATGTCCCTCAGGGTTTTACTTCAGAAATAATCCCTTGTGAGTCTATCTCAAGACATTAATACGTACATCTGTACATAATATATGATTAATACAAAAATATAATGTCTTAAGCTTTAAACAAAGTAATTTATTACTTTTAAAATGAGTCTTTATGTTGTTCCACAAAAGGCATCATGAGTACAATATTTAATATCAAAACTGAAATACAAAAATTAAATGAAAAACTATCTCAAACACAGTCCCTTAAGGGTAAATAAAAAAGAAAAATATAATAACCAAATGAAGATGGTATCAAATAAGACTACAAGCATCTTACTGAAAAAATAAAGAATGTAACTTTATTTCAGATAGAGGCAAAAATATGTGCCAAGTTTAACTCTACCTACTAGAGTTTTCTAAAAACATCTGAAAAGGAGAAGGGAAGTAGGGAAGTTCTAGAAGACCCACTTTAGCCAGGCACTGAGGTGGGCTCTGAGGATTCAGTATGGAACAAAACAAATACATCCACTGCCCTTATGAAATTTACATGAGAGAGACAAATGAGAATTGAGAAATTGCAGTATTACAAATAGTGAAGAAATAACCAAGTGCCATGAAAAAAAAAAAAAACCATGAGAAGCTCCACTTTAGTAAGATTAGTACCAACTCCCCACCAGTTCACAAAGATAAATACAGACACTAGTTGTTGTTGTTGTTGTTGTTTTAATGTTTTTATTAGTTGTTCTAGTGGGTGAAAAAAAATAAATGACAATATCAGAATTTCAGAAAAACCTTACCTAGTTCTTATCATCACCGTCTTTGGCCCATAAGTTTGTGATTCCTTTTTTCTTCTGTTGTAATGAAGCCAGAGTATTTACTTTATAGTGAAAAAAATATGAAGAATAATATTGCATTTCAAAGATGACTTTTATACATGTTTAACCTCACTGATGTTACCACACTGAATGGATATCCCTTGGCCCAGCCAACATGGAAAATATTAGTGGACATACATAACATGGCTGCAGTAGTCAATCTGGTCTTTAACCACCAGTTCTAGGCCCCATAAAGCTGACTTAGTAGAAACAGATATTGATCACGAAGACAGCTAAAGCAGAGAGACAAACTCTATCCATTTCTCCTCATTTTCCCAACAGCTTCTCAAGGTCAAAGAACATGTCTACCTCATTCTGTAAATCTTCATTAGGTCTAGGACAGGGCCATCTACCAAGGGAGCCTTCCAGGCGCCCTTGAGGGAAGAGAAGATATTAAAGGAATTTGGTGAGCTATTTTTATTGAAAGGAAGCACAACAGCTTGAAACAGTGAGTAGATAAATCTGACACACATGTAAGAAAGCAGAAGAAATGAGACTGGAATTGTGGGTAGTGGACAGCCTGAGGAAGGCCTGGAAAACCAGGTCAGAGAGCTGGAACTCTGTAGAAAATGAAAAATCATTATAGAGAATTCCAGATATGTTTCTCTTCTAGAAAACTACAGGGCACTTGGGCAGGATGAGAGGCAGAATTTAGGGAAACTATCAGGATGTGATTAAAGAAAGGGGAAAGGGATAAGGGCCAAGAGTAAGATGGTAATGGACTCATAATAATTAATGGTAGGAAGGAATATGGGGAAAGAGGGGAACCAAAGAATACTACAAGGTTCTCACTTGTTTGGCTGAAAAAATAATATGTCACTAACAAAGGGAATCATAAGGAAATCAGGGAGTAAATGTGGAAACAGCCTAAGGAGTTTGGTTATAGCATGCTGAGTTTGAGGTGATACTAAAGATGTAAATGAAAAAATTAAATCAACAGTTTATTATTTATTTGAATCTACCAATTTGAATCTACTAATTTGAATCTACCAAATAATCTGCCACCTGCTCTTAAAAAGATTGGGGGAGGGACGCCTGGGTGGCTCAGTTGGTTAAGCAGCTGCCTTCAGCTCAGGTCATGATCCCAGCGTCCTGGGATCGGGGTCCTTGCTCGGCGGAGAGCCTGCTTCTCTCTCTTGCCTCTGCCTGCCTCTCTGCCTGCTTGTGATCTCTGTCTCTCTGTCAAATAAATAAATAAAAATAAAATCTTAAAAAAAAAATACTAGGGACACCTGGGTGGCTCAGTTGGTTAAGCGGCTGCCTTCAGCTCAGGTCATGATCCCAGCATCCTGGGATCGAGTCCCACATCGGGCTCCTTGCTCAGAAGGGAGCCTGCTTCTCCCTCTGCCTCTGCCTGCCTCTCTGTCTGCCTGTGCTCTCTCTCTCTCTCTCTCTCCCTCTCTCTCTGACAAATAAATAAATTTTTAAAAAAAATTTTTTTAATAAATAAAAAGATTGGGGGATGTGGGTGGCTCTGTTGGTTAAGCATCTGACTCTTGATTTTTGGTTCAGGTCATGATCTCAGGGGGTAGAGATCAAGCCCCACATCGGGCACCCTGCTTGGTGTGAAAGCTGCTTAAGATTCTCTCTCTCTCTGTCCTTCTGCTCCTCCCTCCCCCAGATGCATGGTCTCACTCTCTCTAAAAAACAAAAAAGTTGAATAAACATTTTTAAATTCAAAATGACACATGGTACAATTGGTTTTTTTAATGACAGCAAAACAAAAACCCACTAAAATAATTACAGAAATAGCCTTCACCAGATATCAGTGAGTTGTAGGAAACAATTAGAAATTCACAGCTAGAGCTGAAAAAGTGAGGTAGGTCTAGAATTACAAATATATGCAGGGGTTATCTGCATACAAATATTTTTGAGCGTCCGCTCTAGGCCAGGCACTGTGTTTGGTGCAGAATGTTTAAGAGCAATAATACAGGATCCAAAATGCTATGAAGGTGGTGGTAAGGGAAATAGTCAGAGGCTATGGGATTTCTCTTGGAACTACATTTGTACAATAGCACTATTCTTATTTAGACTGAACATTTTAAGTGTCTTGAAGGCACTTTATAAGGAAAGTTAACAGTAGGTATAAGCCCCCTCCTCAAATCATGCTTTGGCCCCGCGACAATGGTACTGAACAAAAGAGACGTGACCTCTACCTTCATGGAGCGTTCAGAGTAGTCTAGAAAAGACGTCATTTTTTTAAGAGAAGGAAAAAGAGAGGGCAATGAAGGAAAAGAAATTACGAAAGAGAATAATTCAGATGAGGTGGAAGATGTAATTTAGACTATAAAAATCAAAGAAGGCCTCTAAATGAGTGACATCTGAACTAAAACCTGAAAAATGAGTTGGGGCAAGAGATTTGTAGACAGAGGACGGCACATGCAAAAACCCTAAAGCAGGAAAGGGTTTGTCACCTTTGAGGACCAGGGTTAAGAGGCCAGGTTGGCCAGCTCAGAACTGGCAAAGGGAAACGGGCACAAAATTAGATTGAAATAGTAAGCTTTTTACAGATGAAGAAACTGAAGCTCAGAGTGGTTAAGTAACATACCCAAGCTTCCCCAGCTGGAGCCAGTTTCAGATCCCACGTTAGTCTGACTCAAAGACAATATCCCTTGCCAATCCAGCAGACTCCCCAAACCTGATCTGAAGAGTCACCTAAGGTGCTTGTTAACATACAGATTCCTAGGACCTACCCCAAAATATTAGAATGCCCTATAAGGAGGATCAGTTAGAGCCCCCCATAAAAGAGACAGTACATACAAGTTGGATAATTTGAAATTTAATGAAGGAACTGTATTAGTTGCCTGGGGCTGCCATCACAAAGTATCACAAACTGGGTGGCTTAAACAACAGAAATGTGTGGTCTCACACATCTGGAGGCCAGAAGGGACGTTCCTTCTGAGGACTGTGGGGAGAATCTCTTCCATGCCTCTCCCCAGCAGCTCGTGGCTTGCTGGCCATCTTTGATGGTCCTTGGCTTATAGATGTATTGCATGAATTTCTGCCTTCATTTTCACATGACATTCTCCCTGCATGTGTATCTCTGGGCCCAAATTTCCCTTTTCTATAAGGACACCGGCACATTGGAATAAGGCCCACCCTAACGACCTCAGGTAACTTAACTTGATCATCTGTGAAGACACTATTTCCAAAGATGTCCCAAATTTCCAAAGGTCACACATTCACACGTTCTGGGGTTGGGACTCTTAACAACTCTAGGGAGATACAATTCAACCCATAACTTTTTTTCTACAAAGATGTGGCAGGGAAAGCATGAGGGACAGTACAATACCCCAGACTAGCCTTAGCCATTACCTACCACCCCTCCCTGAGGCCAGCAGGAAGTACTCCAACTTCCCTTCCTCCAACCTCTTACCCGCTGAACCCAACCAGAAGCCAGAAAGGAGGAACCCATGGAACCGTTAATAGAGGTCACCCTCCTGGGATGTGGAGCTGGATGGAGAAAACCCAGAGGGGCCAAGCTCTCTAACCAGAATGCCCTAAAAACCTTTAAAATCAGACCCTAGAAAATACTTATGCTCAGATGTAGTTTAGGAAATGGAATGCCACCGTACATTGGTTAGAAAGACAAGATCTTAAGTATCAGTGACTCTTACTTGTGTAACCTAGGATTTTTTTTTTTTTATGGAGTGCTTTGAACTACTTAACAAGAAAGGCAGCTATTAATTGCATTTGAGGTAAGAAAGAGTTTCTGTTTTGTTTGTTTGGTTTTTGTTGTTGTTTTTACTTTAACAACCTTTATCAACCTTAAATAACATCCCCATTCTGAAACCTTAAGGCTGGGTGATTTGGGAGACGAAGACGAATCAGTTATCACCACAGGACCAAGCCTGCCCTGGTGCCTCACTCTCAGTGATGGTCTCGTTGCTCTGTGATCTTGTGCTCGTAGAAACCGTGACTTAATTGAAAAAGCCTGGAGCTCCGACGCAACTCACACACGTGCAAAACCCCACACTGAACGAGCAGGAGGAAAACTAGGACACTGTATCTTTCTCAGAGTAGGGAAGCCCCTATCTCCACCATCTTGTCTGTTTCCCCTGCTTCAGAACATACGAAACATGCCATGACCAAACCAGAGAGGATGCCTGGGAGTTCAGCGCTGTAATTCTATGAAAACATATGGGTTGTTTTTCTAGACTACAGGATTACAACATTATGAAATGCTAATTGTTTCTGCTGTCCTGCATGACCTGCCAGGAAGGTGAGATGCAAATTAAGACATAATATAATTTCGGCTGCTCTTGCCCTATTCAAATGTATTTTTCTTCTCCAACAGGATTCAAGGCTTTTCTTTTGTTTCGTTTCCAGCATCCCACTCTATCTCCCACCTTTCGCCATCTAGGGACTCTATCTGGTGAAATGCCTACCATCACCCTGAGATAGTGAGGATTTTGTTTTAAACAAACATATCAGAACTTCTGCATCCAGATAAAGTCTTATCTTTCTAAATAATGACCTTGGGAGCCTAAATACTTAGTTGGCATGGCACGTTTTGATACCAGTGAACTCTCATTAAAATACTATGTCAAAGGCTCCATAGCTCAGTGGTTAGAGCACTGGTCTTGTAAAATACTATGTCAAAAAAAAGAAACACTCTATCAAATACTACATCAAAAATGCTATGTGGGGGCTCCTGGGTGGCTCAGTGGGTTAAGCCTCTGCCTTCAGCTCAGGTCATGATCCCAGGGTCCTGGGATTGAGCCCCACATCGGGCTCTCTGCTCAGCAGGGAGCCTGCTTCCTCCCCTCTCTCTGCCTGCCTCTCTGCCTACTTGTGATCTCTCTCTCTGTCAAATAAATAAATAAATAAAATCTTTAAGGAAAAAAAAATGCTATTTGGGAGGCATGTGCTGAGACAGGGCTGTATGGTCCCTTAATGCCTCATGGAGAGTCTACAGAGGCAGAAGCCTCTCTTCTCTCCCACCAGCTGTTAAAGCCTCCTCTTAGACTCTTGGCAGCTGCCCACCCTGATTTAGGCCCATTATCTTACCAGGACAGAACTAAATGCCTTACTGATGGAAACTTTCCCCCCTCCCACCTCCCTACAAAAAGAAAGAAAGACACAGGGTTGGGGTGGGAGGGGAGGGGAGGAAAGGAAAGAAAAGGAAAGAAATGAAAGAGAAATAAATGTCTTCAGCTAAGTATCTGAAAAATCTCTCAGTAACACATTAGGCACTTAAGAATGTTACAAGTGTGAGTCATTTTCCAATAGCAAATACTTGAATCCAGTGTTCAACCACAGAGGATTGGTTAAATATTTTACGGACTATCTGTAGAATGAAATAATTTTCTGGGACTTAAAGCTATGGTCTAGACCTGCTTTTACTGACACAGAAACTTGTTAGGTAAGAAAAGCAGGTTACGGAACTAGAAGTAAAATGTGATCTTGTTTTTTTTTAAATATGTATGTTTTCATGTATCTTTGAATATGTGTGAATGTGTACAGAGAGAAAAGGGGAGAGAGAGGAGAGGAAAGATTTGATTAAACACCAAGACGTAAATGGATATTTTTGAGAGATACCAATTATGGATGATTTCTTTCTTTTTGCTTATTTCTATTTTCTAATGTTTCTACAAGAACTATGACTTACATGGGTAAAAAGTAAAGAGAACTGCCAAGAAGAAAACTGAGTAGCTGTGGCTGAAGTTGATCATTTAAGTAGTAACCCAGCATTTACTTTATTTTTTTTTACTCTATCACTTACTAAAGCAATATTATGCCATAAATACATACAGGGTAAGATTTATATGCAAATCTCAGAGGCCACATCTAGTGCTCTTTTAAAATCATAAGTCTTGGGACGCCTGTGTGGCTCACTCATTTAAGCATCTGCCTTTGGCTCGGGTCATGATCTTGGGGTTCTGGGATGGAGCCCCACATCAGACTCTGTGCTCAGTGGAGAGCCTGCTTCTCCCTCTCCCTCTGCCCCTCCTGCAGCTCATGTTCTCTCTCTCTCTCTCTCTCTCTCACTCGCTCAATCACGCGTGTGCGTGCTCTCTCAAATAAATAAATGAAATCTTAAAAAAAAAAAAAAAAAAAAAACAGGAGTTTTTACATCCCCAACATGAATTAAGTGAAAAAGCAAAATCAAGAGGCAGAAAATGTAGAGTATGCAACCAATTGTTCACAAAAGAAGGGAAAATAAAGAAGATACATTTGACAGGCACATATGTGCATAAAAGTTATCTGAAAGGTAAACAGGAAACTTGTAGCAGCAGCGTTCACCTGTGAGGAAACAACTGAGCTGAGGGGGACAGGGTGTCTGAAACCTGTGAATGGATCACCTACTCCAAAATGAAATTTCAGTTAGTCGTTTGTACTTCTCAGGGACTTATCTTTTTTATCACGTATTCCTAGAATTGTACCTAAGTGATTGGTGGATGCTATGGTACGGAGTCGACCATCCCTCAATTAGACAGAGAACACTCTCGATAATGCAAGTCACACAGCGAGGTTTATTTGACAAACTTAAGCTTGGGCCCAAGTATACCCGACGCAGCAGAGTAGGGACTTGGACCCCCGAGCCAGATTATAGTCAGAGTTTTTAAAGGCAGAGAAGGAGTGGACTCCACGGTGGGTGAGGACAAAGGGGGTTATGGATGATGTAAGTCTCTAAGGAATTTTGGAAGCGAGGTCTCCAGGACCTTGAGGGGCTAGCTATTGTCTGGGGAAAGGTTATTCATTACCAATAATCCTGTGAGACCCTTTAGATGTATATCAGTGGGTCTTATGCTTGGGAATGATTGCTGACACTCTCTTGGAGGTTTAGAGATAAAGTTTTACATTTCTCCTATCAAGTGTCCTTGTTAGTGAGATTTAGGTTTAGAAGAAACTTAACTTTATTTACATTTCCTTCTGCCTCAGCCTCCTTCAGTTTTATGGTGGGGAGGGCGACATTAGGGCTTAAGGAACTGAGTTATTTGTCTCTTGAAATTGGGCTATTGAGAAGATAGCTTCTTTGTTGTAAATCACTAGGACATTTGTAAACCGAGGGAGACTCCTGTCTTGCAGGATTGTGATCTCTGTAAGTTAACTGTTTTTCTTTTAGGGCAGCCAGGGGTGGCTGAGGAATGTCATACATACTACCAAGGGGAGGGGAGCGGGTGGAGAGGGGGTGCAAGGTGCCAGCTTTTGCTTTGCCAAGATGGCTGTACTTATGTCAGGGCCACAGCCTTGTTTTTCTTGGCCTCCACAGTGGAGTTGTTCAGTCTTGATTTAATATCAATGATATTCAAACCTCCATTTGCATGATTTTTTTTTTCTCCATATCTACTTGGTCTCTTTTCAAATGTTAAAAGGAAGGAAGATGACCTGGGTAGGAGACAGCCCTCTATTTCACATAGTTTCACTCCATCCTTCTTAATGGTAGGTTTACCAAGGTCAAACAGAAAATAAACCACAGTTGAGAGTTTGCTGCTAACAGACATGTAGGAGGCACACACTCTCATTCATCGTTCTATTTTGGATCCAATATTAACTTCTCAGGGATGACAATGCTGCCTCCATTAGTTCCCCCATTAACACGGTGCACCCAAGGGGAACATCTGCCCAACACTAATGAACTATTCACAGGAGAAACAAGAACAGGGTACCCAGAGCCAAGGTAAAACAATTAGAGGGAAAGGAAGACTGTTGGCTCCTGACCTAAATTGAATTGCTTTTAAGAGACAGAAACAGATTTTTAATTATGTAATCCCTTTGTTTCTCATTTCCTTTCAAACTTAAAGGTCAAATTCCCCTTTCAAATGCTAAGGACCAGATCTGATATTATTATGTCTGCAAGGACTGGCTTCAAGGAAACCAGGAGAGGGAGCCCCACTCAACCTTCATGGAGGCAAAGCATTTTTTTTTCCTGCTATCATCCGAACTACTCTTCAGAAGAATCCATTAATAACTGCTGTCTTTCTCCCTTTGCATTTCATTTTTTCTCCCCACATAGTATTCTAAGAGAAACTGAGTCTGCCTTTACCAAGAAAAATAACTGAAGCCATGAAGATCTGGGATAAGAGGAAGTCTCGCTAACTTACACTTTTGTGAGACTTGACTTTGAAATTGCTTTAACCTACGGCTCTCTTTCTCACATCTGATCACTTGCATTTCAAGAGTGGACAAGAGGGGCACCTGGGTGGCTCAGTGGGTTAAAGCCTCTGCCTTCAGCTCAGGTTATGATCTCAGGGTCGTGGGATCGAGCCCCACATCGGGCTCTCTGCTTGGTGGGGAGGCTGCTTCCTCCTCTCTCTCTGCCTACTTGTGATCTCTGTCTGTCAAATAAATAAATAAAATCTTTAAAAAGAAAAAAAAAAAAAAGAGTGCATAAGAGTGAGAGACTTTTCTTCTCTTTCCCTGGGCCCTTCTTTCTCCCCCTTCACCACGCCTGCCCACCTCCACCCTCCCAAGCCCAGAGAGGTCTACCACACCTGTGACATCTTCCCAGTCACATCAGCTGCCTCTGACCTTGCTCATCACTGACTTCCTGCATCTTTCTGTCTATCCACTCACCCTAGCCTACATCATCTTATCTTTGTACTGACAAGAAATCTAATAAATGGGCCACCTTGATTCCCATAAGAGGAAGGAGAAGGAATTAAGAGCCATCTGTGTTCAGAAGTTCCCTCAGCGTCATCAGGATCTCTGCCTCCTTCTCCATCCCTTTGGCTTTGCTTTTCCTCCGTGCAGTGTCTTTCCCAGGCAAGCTCTCCCGACAAGGTGGCTTACAGAATCCTAGGAGTTGGAGACCCCAGGAAAAGAGATCCTCTTCCCCAAAGTTCTGGAAGAAGTCCTGAAGCTGGTAGCGAGAGGCCCAGCCCTGAGTTACAGGCTCACCTCTCACATAGGGGTCAAGACCAGCCCCATGCAGGGCGCCTGCCGGGGTTGCTCATTTGGTTAAGCATCTGCCTCTGGCTCACATCCTTGTTATTGTGCTCCTTGGTCGTCAGGAAGTCTGCTTCTCCCTCTCCCTCTGCCCCACCCCTGTCCTTGTACTCTCTTTCTCAAATAAGTAAATACAATCTTAGAAGGGGGGGGAGATCAGCTCCACCCAAAGCCCATGTGCTGAGAAGGGGGAAGAAAGGATCCCAAAAGAAAAGACGGCTTCTGGTTCCAAAAGGAACAATGCTATGCAGACAAAAATAAAAGTTGTCTTCCTGATTTAGCGCTCCTATGCTCCAGATTTATGTGTGTACATCTTGTTTTGCCTGCCCAGACAGTATGTTCCTGGAGGTCAGACACTTTCACTAACCTTCACCACCTGGCCTCATATGCAATACGTCATTACTACGTATTCTATATATACTCATCGAATAAGGGAATTCCTCTTGTGTGAACAATGAGACGCCCAGAGAAAAGCTCAAAGTCTCTACAGGACTGGCAACCTCCATACACAAGGAAGAAATTCCCATCATTGGGGCTAACAGACTGTGTTCTCAAGGGTGATAGGCCCCTGTGGCTCCTCATTGCCTATCAGGAAATCCCAAATATCAGTCATTCCTTATGCTGTGGGGAAAATTCCAGCTGCTCTGCTTCCTTTTTAAAGACCCCAGAGCTGGAATCAGTGAACTTTTTCTGCAAGGGGCCATACAGCACACATTCTAGACTTCGCGGCCCTACGGTCTCCATTGTAGCTATTCGACTCTGCTGTTTGGGGCATGAAAGCAGCTGCAGACAACGTGTAAACCGAAGTCCAAAGCTGACTTACACTAAAATTTTACTGACAGGCACTGAAATTTGAATTTCACATCATTTTCACATGACATAAAATATTTTCTTTCAACAATTTAGAATGGAGAAATATTCTTAGTTTGCAAGACCATACAGAAACAGGTAGGGGACCAGAATCGATGCGTGGGCCATAGTTTGCCAACCTTTGTCCTAGAGTATTTCGGTATTTTGTACTGTGGTTTTGTTTTGTTTTCTTTTTTTTATAAGGACCTTCTTATTATTTTATCAGAATAAGATAAAAAGCAAATTTGGCAATTTTAAGATTTTCACTTGAAGATTTTTTTTTTTAAAGATATATGCCTTTTTTTAAGATTTTATTTATTTGACAGAGAGACAGAGAGAAGGAACACAGAGAAGGAACACAGCACAGTGGGAGAGGGAGAAGCAGGCCTCCCGCCGAGCAGAGAGCCCGATGCGGGGCTCGATCCCAGGACCCTGGGATCATGACCTGAGCCAAAGGCAGACGCTTAGCAACTGAGCCACCCAGGCGTCCCAAAGATTAAATTTTTGAGAGGTTTAACCAGTTGAGGTTACAATGTGATGGTACTTGAGTGTACTGAAGTCTTTCAAATCTGTTCTCTCTGGGGCACCTCCTGCGTCTTGGTATCAGCTCAGGTCATGATCCCAGAGTCCTGGGATCGAGCCCCGCATTGGGCTCTGTGCTCAGTGGAGAGCCTGCTTTAGATTCTCTCTCTGCCTCCTGCTCACTCTCTCTCTGCCTCCTGCTCACTCTCTCTCTCCCCCTCCCTCTCTCTTATTTAAAAAATAAGATACCTTTTAAAAATCTGTTCTCTCAATCCGAGGGCTTGCAAAAACCATTTACCCATGTTTACTGAGGTTTTCTAGCATTGCAGCCATGGAGGCTCTATACCAGCAAATAACCTTCTACAGATTTAAAAGCCAGTGTCTAAGCATGCTGACTCTCAAGTTACCAATGAACATATGGTTAATTTAGCTAACAGTCACGTTATCACGTATTCAGCCCCAAACTGATAAATGTGCTGTTAACCCAGGGGGGCTTTTCTACGTCCTGTATTAATTCAGTCAATGTTTGAGTTCTTAGGATTTTCAACATTGGGTAACAATACTAATGAATATTTTACTTGTTCCACAATGGAATTTAAGTAGCTAAAAAAGATTTCTATTATATTCTAAAATGTTTACTTTAAGAATGTTTGGCCAATTATGTGTCATTATGTCATTTAATTCTCCTCCCAATTTGGTGAGTTAGTTGGGAAAGTTTATATTATTGTGGAAACCTGCTTCACTACAAGGAAACAGCCAGAGAGGTAAGGGAATTTAGGTATTGGAACTTAAAACTAAGTCTTTTGGCTCTAAATGCTTGGTTTCTTTCCATGATACTAGCTCAGACACAGCACCAAATATCTAATGATATGCCTGACATTTTAAAATACACATGAAGATAATTATAGAAGAGTGAGACTATCGATCTCTTTGAAGGAACAAAATTTTAAACTGAAAATCCTATCTTGTGAGGAAAACGGGATTTTTAAAAAAGATTTTATTTACTTAATTGGGAGAGAAAGAGAGAGAAAGGAGGAGTCTGAAGCAGGACTTATCCTAGGACCCTGGGATCATGACCTGAACCAAAGGAAGACACTCAACCTACGGAGCCACTAGGCACCCTGAGGCAAACAGGATTTTAAGAATAGAAGATGGCCTTAGTTGTTGTGCTTTTAGACAACACCAACAATGGAAATGCGGACATCTTCCCTGCAGAAAATACAAATGCATGTCCCCCTAAAGTAGACCAGCCCTAGAATGACACAGGGTCTTGTCTCAGCCCTGTTTGCCAAGCTTTATCTTCTTTGTTCTTGCTGCATGTGTCCGTGTTTCTTTTTCCTCCTGAGCTAACCTGCACCTAACAAACCATAAGGTATCTGAGGAATGCTGGTGACCTAAAGATTCTAAAACAAAGCATCTATTCAGAAAGGATATCAAATTTCCCAGGTGTGGAGTATGAACCATTACAGAGTTTAAAGACCACTGAAGCACACAGCCTACCACCTTGCTCCCAAGGAAACTTCTACCCATCTCTCAAGAATCCACCTTGTTCACCATGCATCCGTACTTTGCCTCAGCCTCATCCCCATACAGAATTCTCTTAGCCCAGATTTGACAATGACAGTAAGGACCTAATATCTTTAAATCAGTGTTATTTATTTTTTTTAAAGATTTTACTTATTTATTTGACAGAGATCACGAGTAGGCAGAGAGGCAGACAGAGAGAGGGAGGAGGAAGCAGGCTCCCCGCTGAGCAGAGAGCCAGATGCGGGGCTCGATCCCAGGACCCTGGGATCATGACCTGAGCCGAAGGCAGAAGCTTTAACCCACCGAGCCACCCAGGCGCCCCTAATTCAGTGTTATTTAGAAGTGCTTGTATATCAACCATAACT
This sequence comes from Mellivora capensis, assembly GCA_004024625.1. NCBI lineage: Eukaryota > Metazoa > Chordata > Mammalia > Carnivora > Mustelidae > Mellivora > Mellivora capensis. The sequence continues at coordinate 13,761 of PISX010011555.1, read as the reverse complement.
CCAACTAGAATGTGACCTCTTTTTTTAAGATTTATTTATTTATTTGAGAGAGAGAGAGAACAAGTTGGGAGGAGGGGCAGTGGGTAAGAATCTTCAAGCAGACTCCCCGCTGAGCACAGACCCTATGCTGGGCTCCATCTCATGACCCCTGCGATCATGACCTCAATGGTCCCCATGCTCAGATGCTTAACTGAGTGAGCCACACAGGTGTTCCTAGAATGTAACGTTTTGACATCAGTGTCACTTCCTTGTATCCCTGCCCCTCTGTCAATATCTACCACAATGATACTCACTGTGACAGCCTATTACATCAGTGTTTCACAGTGAACCACAACACTCAATAACCACACATCTGTGTGCTTCCCTCCTCATTTAGAGTATACCATGTGACTGGTGTTAATCACAGAATTGGAAGTGACACTGTCGACCCCTGGCCTCAGCCTGGAGAAGATCTGGAACTTCTGCTTTTGAACCTGTGGGAGTTCGGTATAAGAAGCTGGGCTGCTCTGTTGAAGGACAGTCATCCCATTGTCCCAATTTAGTTCAGCCCCCAGCTGCTTCAGAAGTTGACTGAACCACAGGAGTGACCATCAATAAGATCAAAAGAGGGGCGCCTGGGTGGCTCAGTGAGTTAATGCCTTTGCCTTCAGCTCAGATCATGATCCCAGGGTCCTGGGATCGAGCCCCACATCAGGCTCTCTGCTCCGAGGAGAGCCTGCTTCCTCCTCTCTCTCCCTGCCTACCTCTCTGCCTACTTGTGATCTCTGTCTGTCAAATAAATAAATAAAATCTTAAAAAAATAAATCTGATCAGAAGAACTCTACAGCTGAGCCCATACTGCAGAACTATAAGAAAATTAAGGGCTTTTTTAAAATTGTTTTAAGACACTAAGTCTTGGGATTTATTATGCAATAATGGATAACTGAAACAGGTATTTGAAAAATATTTGTTGAGGGTGTCTGGGTAGTTCAAATGGTTAGGCATCTGCTTTCAGCTCAGGTCATGATCCCAGGGTCCAGGGATCAAGCACCGCAGGGAGCAAGGACCCTGCTTCTCCCTCTGCCTCTGCCTGCTGCTCCCTCTACTTGTTCTCTCTCTCTCTCTGCCAAATAAAATAAAATCTTCATAATATATTCGTTGAATGAATGAACAGAATTCATTTTTTATTACTTTTGCTAAAAAACTACCATAGCAAATGTGACATTAAAAACTCATAAAGAGGGGTGTCTGGGTGGCTCAGTGGGTTAAAGCCTCTGCCTTTGGCTCAGGTCCTGATCCCGGGGTACTGGGATCGAACCGGGCATCGGGCTCTCTACTCAGCAGGGAGCCTGCTTCCTCCTCTCTCTCTGCCTGCCTCTCTGTCAAATAAATAAATAAAATCTTTAAAAAAAACTCATAAACAAAACAAATGAACAAACAAAACAAAACTCATGGATACAGAGGACAGACGGGTGGCTGCCAGAGAGGAAGGGGGTTGAGGGTGAAATGGGTGAAGGGGATCAAGAGGCACAAACTTAGAGTAATAAAACAAATAAGTCACGGGGATGTAATATACAGCACAGTGACTATTGTTAATATTATATTTCATATTTGAAAGTTGCTAGGAGAATAAATCTTAAAAGTTCTCATCACAGGGCGCCTGGATGGCTCAGTGGGTTGAGCCGCTGCCTTCGGCTCAGGTCATGATCTCAGGGTCCTGGGATTGAGTCCCTCATCGGGCTCTCTGCTCAGCAGGGAGCCTGCTTCCCTCTCTCTCCCTCTGCCTGCCTCTCTGTCTACTGTGATCTCTCTCTGTCAAATAAATAAGTAAAATCTTTAAAAAAAAAAAAAGTTCTCATCACAATAAAAAAAAATTTAAATTTAGATTTTATAACTTATGGGGATTGATGGTAACTAGAGTTAGTGCAGTGATCATTTCACAGTGTGTACAAATACTGAATCATTATGTTGTGCATTTGAAACTAATATGTGAGATGTCAATTATACCTCAATTTTTAAAAACATGTTAAGTACCATTCGGTCCACCTGAAAAAATTTTTAAAAACTCAAAAGAGTGGATTGAAAAGAAGGAGAATGCATGGAGAAAGAGAAAAAACACATTTCTTGAGATCCTTCTATGCCCCAGGTGTTACACCAAGGCATTTTCACATTCACATTTCGTTTTCTCAACAACAACCTAATGAGGTAGATATTATTTTCCTGCATTTTCTACTGATGAGAAAACTGAAGCTCTTACTAACTTGGTCAAATGGTTGTGACATGTAAAAACTTGGATTCAAATACTAAACTTGGTGCTGACAATGACTTTGTTGTCTCTGCTCCGTCACAGCCTGTGTGGCGTCATCAACAGCGCCAGCTTCAGCGGTGGTTTTCCACGGGATCTTGATCTGCTTCCGTGACCCCATACACTCAAATTTCAGGTCCCTATGCATGACACTCCTGTACTGACACTGCCTCCTCTTTCCTAAAATCCATCCCAACGCCCAGAATTGTTACAAAGTTTCAACAATTCCTTCTCAAAAGACAGTCGCTTTCCCTTCAGGACAGTCTGGGTGAAAGGGGCCCTTGGGACCAGGAGACCAGACCCAACGATCCCTCTGGGCCAGATGTAGTTGTAAGGACAGTGTCTCGGAATCCTAGAAAAGCAAGAAGAGAGACTCTATGCCCCAGCTCAATGCATGAAAGTGCATACATATCTGGGTGTGACAGTGAATAAGTCTGCATTTTTCACAAGCTCCCCAAATGATTTTGATACACAGTCAGGTTTGAAAACCACTGTCCTCGTCCATTTAAAAATATAACTAATTGAGGAAAAACTGGTAGTTTTTACTCCTCAGGGTACCACCTGTCCTACTAATGGTATGTGAAAGATGATACATTTTTAATTATGTAGACTGTCTATCTTGACATCGTCAATTCACGAGATGTCATCAACTATCTTCTTTAATGCTGAGGCATAAAACCAATTCAATATCTCAAAAGGTTTTAAACATCTCAGTAGTCATCCTAAAATGGGTACCATTACCCCATAAAATGACAAGATAGATTTAGATTTGATTCTTTCAACAGGTCTTCATGCATCCTTACTATAATGCTTCCAGCTGATACAGTTCAGTAGATTTAAGAATATATACCTTGCCTTCGTATTTTCTACTTTGCTAATTAAATGTAATGTTATGGCTTCCAGGTCAAAGTAGAATCTGGTTAACATTTTCCCATAAAGCTGCTCCTATGTTTGCACTGCTGAAAGAGCCATGAAAATATAAGACAAAACCCACCACACATATAACTTAGTGATCAATAACCTCATGGCTGACTCTTAGTGGAATCAAACAAACCCCAAGGCATGTGAAAATGCATAAACAGAAAGACCTATTTGTTGTTCATCACACCACATACTCTGGTTTGCATCATGAAAAAGAAGTTGCTTGGGGGGAAAAAAAAAACAGATTTTTTTACTGAAACAAACAACAAGATTTTTTTATTAGAGTATAATATAGATACAGAAAAGCTCATGTATCATAAGTGATGCATTGGATTTTTACCAAACTCCTCTGTGTACAGAGCACCCACATCAACAGAGGACCAGCTGCCCAAAGGGTGCCCTCAGGCCCCTTCCCAACCACTACCCCAATCCCCCAACAGCGGGCTTTGCCCTTCAGTTAAAAAGAAAGATCTTTCTATTCCCCCCCACCTTCAGTTCATTGACTCAGAGTCCAAAAGAATGTAACAACTGCATTTGTGTCCTCCCTTCTTGCCTCTCACTGTGAGTGTCCCTCCTGGAGGTGCCGGCTGCATGCCCCACCACTACCCCGTACCCACTGCCCCCTCCCTTCCCACCCCCAGACAAGCCTTGCAAAACTGAAGACATCAAGGACTTTCTGCTCATACCTTGGCGAAAGGATACTGAACCCATCAAGACTGATAAAAATAAGGATAATGTGAAGCTTAAAGTTCGAGGCAGCAGATAAACTTTATACCCTGGTCATCACATACCAGAAGAAGGGAGAGACACTGAAGCAGTCCCTGCCCCCAAATCTGGGAGTGAATGGGCTGAAATGAACCTGGCACAATGATTTGAACTGTATTAAAAATTTAAATATTCCTGGGGTGCCTGTGTGGCTCAGCCATTAAGTGGCTGCCTTCAGCTCAGGTCATGGTCCTAGGATCAAGCCCAGCATTGGGCTCCCTGCCAGGCAGGAAGCCTGCTTCTCCCTCTCCCATTCCCCCTGCTTGAGTTCCCTCTCTTGCTGTGTCTCTCTCTGAGAAATAAATAAAGTCTTTAAAAAAATTTTTTTTAATATTCTTTAAAAAAAAAAAGAATGTACCAACCAGAGAAAAAGGCATCCTCTCTCTTTGTTCCCCTGAGTGCTCCTCTGTGTGCCATATACAGTATCACACAAGCCTCTCTTTCCCTACCCTACTACCCCAAATCTCTGTACCTAGGCAGAGACTGCAAAGGGCAGGCAGAGCTGGGTGGTCAGTATGTGTGCAGAGCTGCAAGAAGATGCAGTGAGGGACTGGGGGCAGCTGTGGCTTCTGCCGTAGGAAGCCTGACTGCTGGGGATTGTAGTTTTTACGTATCATGATGCTTCATGTATCACAGAATCAAGCATTAGAGATAGATGGTGTGTCAGTAAAACAAATGCATACTTAGAAATGGGGAGCTGGGTGGAAGGCTCAGTGCATTAACCTGCCCTTCTCAGAAAGAGAAACCAGAAAAAACATTAATCTCCTCTGAAAAAGAGACCATATCAAAACGTCTTTGGACCGTATCAATACATCAACACATTTTTGTGGGAGATAGAGGCGAGGGGAAAATAATAAAAGGCCTCCTCACCGGCCTGATGACAAATACACAGTCTGGATTCATCTCACCTTGTTCAAGGGGAAAAAAAGAAGAAAAGCCAACATGAGTCTATGGGAAGAAATTATAGGGTAAAGAGAAAGAGAACCATATGGAAGAGACCAGGAAAAAAAAGAGCGAACCTCCAAAAATAAAATCTTTTTAGACTCCAGAAGAAAATTTCCCAACTCTGACTAGCCTTTTAAGGACAATGTAAAAAGACATAGGGTTTAACAAGAGAAGTGGGACAAGGAAGGAACAGGCAAAAATGAGATGGCAAAATGATGAATGATCTGAAAGAGACTGGAAGCACTCTGGCCCACAGGACTGTTTTAGTGAAGCGTTTGATAATGTCTACAGGGTTGATTACATGCATGCCCTATTACCCAACAAACCCTGCCCTCGATAGAATATTTACCCAAAGAAATGTCACAGGGACACCAGGATACACATTTCAAGTTAATAATACTATACTGAATATTGGAAATTTGCTAAGAGAGTAGATTTGAGGGGCTGTAATCACATACAAAAAACTGTATGTGAGGAAGAGATGTGGATTAGGGGCACCTGGGTGGCTCCATCAGTTGGGCGACCGACTCTTGGTGGCAGCTCAGATGATGATCTCAGGGTTGTGGAATTGAGCCCTACATCAGGTTCCACACTGAGCACTGAGTCTGCATGGGATTCTCTCTCCCCCTCTCCCTCTGCCCCCTCTCCCAAATAAATAAATAAATCCTTTTTTAAAAAGATATGTTGAGGGGCGCCTGGGTGGCTCAGTGGGTTAAGCCTCTGCCTTCGGCTCCGGTCATGATCTCGGGGTCCTGGGATTGAGTCCCGCATCACGCTCCCTGCTGGGCGGGGAGCCTTCCTCCTCCTCTTTCTCTCTCTCTCTCTGACTGCCTCTCTGCCTACTTGTGATCTCTCTCTGTCAAATAGATTAAAAAAAAAAAGATATGTTGATTAGCTTGACTGAAGTAATCATTTCACTATGATATCTCAAATTACCATGTTGCATAGCTTAAATATACACGGTTCTATTTTTAAAAAGTTTTTAAAGAATGTTTGTAGCAGCATTGCTTGTAGTAGCAAAAACAAACAACGCAACTGTCCAACTGTAGATGGGATAATATGGTAGTATACACAAACGATAGAATACTCTTCAGAAATGAAAATGAGCAACGTAAAACTACTCACCATGGCACACATGAACGTCACAAGTATCCTGCCTTGTGGAAGAAGCCAGATAAAACCTTCATATTGATTGATTCCATGTATATAAAGTTTAAAAGCTAAACTACAATATTTAGGGATACATATATAGACAGTCAAACAATTTTTTTTTAATTTTTATTTTTTATAAACAAATTTTTATCCCCAGGGGTACATGTCTGTGAATCGCCAGGTTTACACACTTCACAGCACTAACCATAGCACATACCCTCCCCAATGTCCATTACCCCACCCCCCTTTCCCGACCCCCTCCCCCCAGCAACCCTCAGTTTTGTGAGATTAAGAGTCACTTATGGTTTGTCTCCCTCCCAATCCCATCTTGTTTCTTTTCTTCTTTTTCTGCCCCCCTAGTCCCCCATGTTGCATCTCCACTTCCTCATATCAGGGATATCATATGATAGTTGTCTTTCTCTGATTGACAACAGTCAAACTATTAAAAAAGAAAAAGTAAGGCAGTGGTTACCACCAAAGTGAGAAGTGTGTGACCTTTGAGGGAAACAAAGGCTTTGTGCTTGGAATGAGGTCTGTGGGCTGCCTGGGAGTGTTGGCGGTGTTGTATTTCTGACCTGAGCTCGCACACACAGTTCATCCTCTTATAATTTCTCCAGCCATACATTCAGGATGTAGACACTCCTCTGTATGTGCATCATAGTTCACAACTTTAAAAAGTGTTAGAAACATATTAGCAGAATTAAATCTAGGTTGACAGAAAAGGTAGGTTTGATAAGAGAAAAAAATGAAGGGAAACTTGTATCCTCTTATAAAATACAGAGGTAGAGACCAAAGATGAAAGCAATGAGAGGTGAGATGATGACCATGGAGGAAAAAGAGAGGTTGAAATTTAGACAACTGATATCACCAGAAAATAAGTCCAAAATAAAACAGAAGGGGAAATCCAATAAATGGTAACTGAATAACATAACAGGTGCTAGGCCAAGCACTTTAGATAAATAGCCCACTGAATCCTTACAATATAGGAGGTTAAATATCAACATCAGTTCTCTTCTTTACGATGGTGGGAAAACCAAGACCCAACTTTCCTATGATCTTGTGGCTCGGAAGCTGTAGGCAGGTAAGAGGTAAATAGCAGCCTTGAGCCCCTATCTGTGAGGTATCGAAGTCAGGCCTATGAACCATTACACTAAGCCATCACCTATTTTCCCTGCTCTGGATTAAAATACAATGTACCTCAACATCAAGGCCAGAGGTCAGTGGAGAAAATCGTTTAAAAGATTTAAGGAGAGGGGCGCCTGGGTGCCTCAGTGGGTTAAGCCTCTGCCTTCGGCTCAGGTCATGGTCTCAGGGTCCTGGGATGGAGTCCCACATCAGGCTCTCTGCTCGGCAAGGAGCCTGCGTCCGCCCCTCTCTCTACCTGCCTCTCTGCCTACTTGTGATCTCTGTCTGTCAAATAAATAAATAAAATCTTTAAAAAATAATAATAATAATGCTTTTGGAAAACTAAGTACCACTAACAGAATTTAAATATGTGTGCGAGTATATCCAAAAGAAGATCAAAGCAAAGCAAATGAGATCCATACTTCAAAACAATGAAAACGCAAAAAAAAGGTGGGGGGGAATAAAACATGAAACAAGATGAAAAGGAAAACCGAATGTCTTATAGTCAAATGGCTTGCAGATTGTGTTTAAAAGTCCCATCTAATATAAAGTGACATAAAGGGATAAAAGAGGGAAGAAAAAATGTAGGAAAGACAAAGGCAGGTATAAAAGAAGTAGCAATGGGAGCACCTGGGTGGCTCAGTCCTTAAGCATCTGCCTTCAGTTCAGGTCATGATTCCAGGGTCCTGGGATCAAGTCCTGCATCAGGCTCCCTGCTCAGCAGTGGGAAGCCTGCTTCTCCCTCTCCCACTTCCCCTGCTTGTGTTCCCTCTCTCACTGTGTCTCTCTCTGTCAAATAAATGAATTAAATATAAATAAATAAAGCAAGCAAGCAACAATGAAAATACTAATATCAAATTAAAAGGGGAAGTTAAGGCCAAAAACCTTACACAGGGCAAATAGGATCATCTCATATTAGTAAGTAAGATGGCCCTGAGTACAGCACAGCAGTCAAATCATTATATGCTAACTACGATTGCACTGAAACCCATACAGGGAATATGTCCTCAGAAATACAAGAATACATTTTCAGCGACTCAGTAGTAGCAGGGGACTTTGACACAATCTCTATCCTGACAAATCAAGTAGGCAAAAAATAAACAAGGATGATGTTTCAAGAAATCCACAATAAAGGTGCTTGGGTGGTTTAGTCAGTTAACTGGCTGCCTTCAGCTTAGGTCATGAGTCCCACATTGGGCTCCCTGCTCAGGGGGAGTCCGCTTTTCCCTCTGCCCCCACTGCTGGTGCTCACACTCTCTGTCTCTCTCTCACACACACACACACAAATAAATAAATAAATAAAATCTTTTTTTTTTTTTTTTTTTTTTTAAGAAATTCAGGGGGCACCTGGGTGGCTCAGTTGTTAAGCATCTGCCTTCGCCTCAGGTCATGATGCCAGGGTCCTGGGATCAACCCCACATCAGGCTCCCTGATCCACAGGAGGCCAGCTTTCCCTCTCCCACTCCCCCTGCTTGTGGTCCCTCTCTCATTGTCTCTTTCTGTCAAATAAATAAATAAAATCTTAAAAAAAAAAGAAATTCATAATAAGATCATGTTAATAGGTATGTATATCAAATTACAGAGCCCATAAACCAACACCACCCCCTAAAAACCTACTGCATAAAAGAAAAATTTTAAAAATCAGCTATGATCAGGATCAATTTAGAGATAACCAAAATGAGAACACCACATACAAAAGGATATACTATCACCAATGAGATACTCAGATGAAAAATATTTAAACACTTTAAATATTAAGCAAGAAAACATTAAAATAAATGAGCTGAGGGCACCTGGGTGGCTCAGTTGGTTGAGCGACTGTCTTGGGCCCGGGTCATGGTCCCAGGGACCTGGGATGGAGCCCCACATCAGGTTCCCCCTGCTCTCTGCAGAGCCTGCTTCTCCTTCTCCCTCTGCCTGCTACTCCCCCTGTTTGTGCTCTCTGTCTCTCTCTGTCAAAGAAATAAATAAAAGCTTTTAAAAAATAAATAAATAAAAATTAAAAAATAAATGAGCTGAGCACTTAAAAGAAAGCAATAAAGCAACTCAAGGGTAAACACAAAGAAGAAAAAATTAATAAAGGAAGGAAATAATGAATAAGAAAATGGAATTGATAAATAACCCCAAAGATGATTTGTTTGTTTGTTTTTTAAGATTTATTTACTTATTTGAGAGAGAGCACGGAAGTGCATGCATGAGCAGGGGGCAGGGCAGAGGACAAGAATCTTGAGCAGACCGCCCAGAGCAGGGAGCCCTATGCAGGCTCCATCTCACGACCCTGAAATCATGATCTGAGCCGAAGCCAAGAGTCGGACACTGAACTAAGCCACCCAGGCACACCCCAAAGATGGTTCTTTGGAAAAACCCATAAAATGGATAAAATTCTGTTGACTCTAATCAGCAAAGACAGAAAGTACTACCAGAGGATCAGGAATTGAGAGATGAGAACTTCTTTAAAATACAAGATTAAGTCTTGAAAATCGGGGCGCCTGGGTGGCTCAGAGGGTTGAAGCCTCTGCCTTCGGCTCGGGTCATGATCCCAGGGTCCTGGGATCGAGCACCACATCGGGCTCTCTGCTCAGCGGGGAGCCTGCTTCCCCCTCTCTCTGTCTCTGCCTTCCTTTCTGCCTACTTGTGATATCTGTCAAATAAATAAAATCTTTAAAAAAAAAAAAAAGTCTTGAAAATCTCGCTCAAACAATAAAATACAGTTTCACACTAGTGAGTTTGGCAAAAGTCATAAAAATCTAACAATAATCAAGGCTGCACATGGGCAGTGGCTGCACTAGGCTAGACTATTTGAAAGTTGCTTTCATTTCGAGGTGAAGGCAACACTGAAGATTTCCAAGTGGCTTAAGCTTTTATATTTTGGTCTAGTCCCAACGCAGCAAACAGTCAGGGCAAGGGTATGCAGGCAGCTAGATGCAGCTCCCCAATACTTCCCTTGATTTTCACGGTGGCACACTAGAACTTTAGCTCAGCGGGTCAGAGAAGCCCAGAATGGATGTCTCCCTGATTTGTTAATATCCCAGGCACATTAAAATCCAGAAACAGTTTTTGCTCCTCAAGAAGCCAAGTTGCCTATCCCTACTATTTAGGTTCTGCGCCTTGACATTCTTGCTGTGTCAGCTCTAGAGCAATGCCCTCGTCTGCACTGCAGGATCTAGGTGGTTTTCATTTATGTCTCTCAGGGAATTTATGTGCCAAGTGTTGGCCATAACTTTTGGCCATAACTTTTCACAGTGTAAGACCCACTACTCTGGTACATCTATTCATTTGTTCATTCATTTATTCAACAGATATTTGATAGCCTTTCATGAGCCAAGCAATCTAATAAACCCTGAAAATACAGAAATTGGCAAAAGTTACTGCCCTCAATAGGGACAGCACGTTCAAGTGGGAAAGACACACAGTTAAAAAATATATATATATATAATACCAACCATGTACCAGTATCTATGGGAGCAAGCCATGGGAAGTCAGGGAAGATTTCACAGGGAAAGCGTCCTTAAGAATAAGTATGCAGAGGGGCTCCTGGGTGTGGCTCAGTTGGTTAAGGGTGTGCCTTCGGCTCAGATACTGATTCCGGAATCAAGGGATCAAGCCCAGCATCTTCCTCTCCTTCTGCCCCTCCCCCTACTATCCCCCACCATTCTCACTCACTCACTCTCTCAAATAAATAAATAAAATTAAAAAACAAAAAAAAGGGGGACACCTGGGTGGCTCAGCTGTTAAGCATTTGCCTTCGGCTCAGGTTGTGATCCCAGAGTCCTGGGATCGAGCCCCACATTGGGCTCCCTACTCTGCAGGAAGCCTGCTTCTCCCTCTCACATTCCCCTTGCTGTGTTCCCTCTCTTGCTGTCTCTCTCTGTGTCAAATAAATAAATAAAATATTTTTTAACAAAGAATAGTTAAGTATGCATTATTTGTCTTTCTGGGTCTGGTTTATTTCATTTAGTGTAATGTCTTCCAGAGTCATCTATCTCATTGAAAATGGCAGGATTTCCTTCTTTTTTAAGCTGAATAATGTTCAATTTTATACATATATTACACACACACACAACAAAGTATTATTCATCCTTTGAAAAGAAGGAAGTTGCAACAATACTGCTTGTATACTTGAAATTTGCTAAGAGGATAGATCTCAATTTAAATCTTTCACCACACAAATACAAAATGGTAACTATGTAGGGATGATGGGTAAGTTATTTAGCTGGGTTGTGGTGAGTTTTTTACAATGTGTATATATATCGAAACATCAAGTTATACCCCTTAAATATATCAAGCATACCTCAATAAAGTTGTTAAAAAATAAAGAATACATGTGAGTTTTCTAGCTACAGTGAGATACCTCCAGGCACAGGCTGTCTGTATCCTCTCCCTCCAGCAACCAATCTCCAGGTAGTCCTACCACTTCCACTACCATCCTCCAAACATCACTGGTCTTGCCTAGATGACCGCATCTTGCCTAGATGACCGCATCTTGCCTAGATGACCTAGATGACTTGCCATGATGACCTTCCCATGTGCCCCTCTGTTGAGTACATCCAGCCTTACACCCTTCAGACTTTTCTGCTCTGATCATACATTACCCTTCTGGATCGGACCCCCATCTATCTCACCAGTTTTATCTACTGTATTTTCCCAGGGTATTAATTGGGAGCAGAAATTACCCAAATGAAATGAGCCCCTACATTCTTGCTAGAGAATTTCTTGTTAGAGTTTCTTGCAGGTCCCAACATTCTCTTTGCTACACATGTCTGACATAGTACCAGGGCCCAGGAATATGCTGTTATACTCTCAGTGGGCCTGACAACACTGATGGCAGCGATAGTGGGGGAAATAGACTAAATTTCATTAAAAATAGCAAAATTGGGGCACCTGGGTGGCTCAGTCGGTTAAGCGTCTGCTGGCCCCGATCATAATCCCAGGGTGCTGGGATCAAGTTCCACTTTGGACTCCCTGCTTCCCCTTCTGCCCCTTTCCACCACGCCAAACCCCCACCACAGCTCCTGCGTGCATGTGTGCATGCTCGCTCGCTCTCTCTCTCCCTCGCAAGTACACAAAAACAAATAAAATCTTAAAAAGAAAAAAAAAAGGAAATCAGGAGCTTCAGAATTGAGGGAGTAGAAAGTAGGAGATGGGTAGTAGTAAAAGAGGGAGATTTAGGACATGAGTGTGAAGCCTTGGCTCTCAGTCCAGCACCAAAGCGCTTGGTGGAAGTTATAAGTATTAGAGATCCAAGTAAGTATAAATCCCCAGTCAAAAAAGGATTGAGTCTTTGTTCCTGCCTGGAGTTCTATTCTACAGGTGATTACAGTAAAGTAAATAGCGGTGTGGAGAAGGCCTGAGAGAACAGAGCTTCAGCCCTGCTCAGGTGTACTGAGGTTCAGGCAGGGAGCTGGAAAGAGGTTTCAAACAGCTTAATGAAAGGTGCAGAAGGTGTTTGAAAATCAGCACCCTGAGCAAGAGGTCATCTCCACTTAGAGCGGCAATGGCCTGCACCCAGTGGCCAGTGCGGACTGGCTGACTTTGGGAAGGCCAGGAGGACCAGTGTGAGCAGGTGTGGGAGCCTGATCAGCAAGGGGTCACAGCCAGACTTCCCGGAGCATCACCAAGAGAAACAGCCCAGAAGTGATAGAAGCGACGCCCAGTGAGGAAAAGGCAGAGGGCCAAAGAACAGATGGGACTGCCTTCCAGTCAGGACGTCAGTGGTGACCAAATGACCGCTTGTGGGATTTGTAAACTTGCCCCCGTACACCGAAGGCAAGGAGAGACTGAAAAAAGAGGCAGGCCACTCCAGCTAGGGAAGTGGCCCTTATAATAAGCAAGAGAACTTACTTATGAAGCTCGTCTCCAGCGGCCGCAAGCCGAGGAGATCTCTGCACCCACTCGCCAGAATCTTAAGTTTCTACAATCGCCTTAACTGGGTTCAGTTAACACCAATCAAGGCTGTGTTACAGAAACCGGCCCAAAAGAGAGAATGTCGGGAGAAATCCACGTTACAAGGACAAGGAGGGTGAGGAGCCTCCAATAGCCTGGGGCTAGCTCACAGGTCAACTGGAGGTCATGTCCTCCCAATGACCTCTACCAACACACTTCCCTGATCTCTGGACCACTACAAAGCTCCACAGGAATTTTAATCACCCTCAGGGAACCGAACAAAAAAGGAGCATGGATTCTGGAGCAAACTCTGGACGTACATCTCTAGTCTACCTCTCAGCAGCAATGTGATCGTAAGTTGGTTAACCACTCTGTGCCTTAGTTTCCCCATTGACAAACTGGGAATTATAATAGTGCCTCTCTTAGAGGTTATCCTTAGCACAAAGAACACTGCCTGGGGGGCACCTGAGGGGCTCAGTGCCTTAAACACCTGACTTTTTTTTTTTAATTTCTTTTCATTGTAACAGAATTCATAGTTTTTGCACCACACCCAGTGCTCCAAGCAATTCGTGCCCTCCATAATACCCACCACCTGGCTCCCCCAACCTCCTCCCACCCCCACCCCCTTCAAAACCCTCAGGTTGTTTTTCAGAGTCCATAGTCTCTCATGGTTCATCTCCCCCTCC
>PISX010011554.1:0-64810 GCA_004024625.1 Mellivora capensis | reverse complement strand
CCAGGAATCCCTCTCTGAAGCAACAGCTCTTCTCCTACGCCATTCTGGGCTTTGCCCTCTCGGAGGCCATGGGGCTCTTTTGCCTGATGGTGGCCTTTCTCATCCTCTTCGCCATGTGAAGGAGCCGTCTCCACCTCCCATAGGTCTTTCTCCCGTGTCTCGTCTGCCCTGTATATTCCTTTTCCTATACCTCCCCAGGCAGCCTGGGGAAAGTGGTTGGCTCAGGATTTGACAGAGGGAAGACAAATAAATATTGTATTAATAAGAAAAAATAAAAAATAAAACATAGAAGAACAACGGTATTTCAAGTTGAAATTTTTTCTTGTTTTTTTTTCTTTTTTTGGTTGATATATGTTTGACCTATAACTGTGTCAACTTAAGGTATCAACATGTTGATTTGCTACAATCATATATTTATAGCAATACTTAACATCTCTATCATGTTATATAGTTACCATTTCTTTTTAGTAGTTGAATAATTAAGTTCTAGTCTCTTGGCAAATTTGATGATAATAAAACAATGTAGTTGTTTATATTCACTGTACTGTGCATTAGAGCTCTAGGACTTATTTACTATTCACTGCAAGTTTGTTGCCTTTAACAACATCTGAAAATTTTCTTAAAGACATAAGCAGTTTCAGGATGCCTGGGTAGCTTAGTCAGTTAAGCATTTATCTGCCTTCAGCTCAGGCCATGATCCCAGGGTCCTGAGATCAAGTCCTGTATCGGGCTCCCTACTCATCAGGGAGCCTGCTTCTCCCTCTCCCTCTGCTGCTCCCCCTGCTTGTGCTCACTCTCTCTCTCTCTTGTTATATGGATAAGTAAAATCTTTAAAAAAGAAAGAAAGGAGTTGTACCCTGAAGAAGGACTGAAAGAAATATATAAAAAATTCTCCCTTATAATTGTTCATATTCTCAAATCAAAAAATACTTGTTGATTTTAAAAGTTGTGTACAATATTTGGGAAAAAAGATTGACTATTGGTAGTCAGCATTTGTTTTGTGTCTTTTCTCCAGATGATAAAAGTATTTTTAAGTTAAAAATATAATGTATTGAGGGGCACCTGGGTGGCTCAGTTGGTTAAGCATCTGACTTTTGGTTTTGGCTCAGGTCATGGTTTCATGGGTTCCACGATCAAGCCCCTTGTGGAGCCACTCCCTGACCACCACCCCCCAACCTGCGCGTTCAACAGGGAGTCTGCTTAAAGATTCTTTCTCTCTGCCCCTCCCTACATGTGCTCTTGTATACATGCTCACTCTCTCTAAAATAAATAAATTAAATATATGTATATGTATATATATACATATATATATATATAATGTATTGAGTAGAATTTATCATGTGCTACAATTTTTCCTCTGGTCATCAATGAGGTTGATTCTTCCCCTCAAATGCTTTCTTTTTTATTAATATTTGACAACTTGTTATTTGAGTAGTAGAAAAAAATTGAGCATCTTGTTTGAGGGAGGATTGGTTGGTTGGCAGCTTTTCAGTAAACTTTTTATTTTTTTTTTAAGATTTTATTTATTTATTTGACAGACAGAGATCACAAGCAGGCAGAAAGGCAGGCAGAGAGAGAGGGAAGCAGGCTCCCCGCTGAGCAGAGAGCCCAATGCGGGGCTCCATCCCAGGACCCTGGGACCATGACCTGAGCTGAAAGCAGAGGCTTTAACCCACTGAGCCACCCAGGCGCCCCTTTTCAGTAAACTTTTTATTGAAGTATAACATAACTAAAGAAAAGTACACAAATCATAAGCATATCATTTGATTAATTTTCACAAAGTGAAATGAATGTAAATGTTTTGGTGCAATTGTAGATTTTATGTTTTTAAAATTCATTTGCTATTTGTTTGGTTACACCCAAGTAATCAGCACCTAGACCAAGAATTAGAACACTACCTGCGACTCAGAAGCCTATCTGTGCTTATTCCTGGTCACTTCCCCGCAATGGTGACCATTATCCTGACTTCTAATACCGTAGATGACTTTTGCCTCTTTTTTTTTTAAAGATTTTATTTATTTATTTGACAGACAGAGATCACAAGTACAAGTAGGCAGAGAGGCAGGCAGAGAGAGAGGGGGAGGCAGGCTCCCCGCTGAGCAGACCACAAGCCTGAGATCATGACCTGAGCCGAAGGCAGAGGCTCTAACCCACTGAGCTACCCAGGCACCCCGACTTTTGCCTCTTTTTGAAGCTTATATGAATCTTCTTGTGTCTGTTGCTTCCCATGGTGTTTGCGAGACCAATCATGTTGTTTTCACTGCTGCGTATCACAACTTTTTATTCATTCTATTATTAATGGAATAATAATATAAATAGAATAGAAATATTTCTATAGAAATATAAAATAATAATTTTCTATAGAAATAGAAAATAACATTTGTGTTATTTCCAGTTTGGAACTATTATGTATACTGCTTCTATGAAGTTCATAAAATTACCTTGGATCAAAGTGTTTATGCATTTCTTGGGGTGGGTATATACCTAGGATAGGTGGATTGCTGGGTTGTGGGATATGCACATTTAGCTTTGGTAAATACTGCCAGTTTTCTGAAATGATTGTACCAATATACATTACCATCAGTAAGACATGAGTTCCATTGTTCAGTTTCCACCCCAGTATTCGGTATTGTCAGTCCTTTTATATTGTAGCCTTTCTGATGGATAAGTAGTTATATCTCACTGTGGTTTTATTTTTTTTTAAGATTTTATTTATTTATTTGACAGACAGAGATTACAAGCAGGCAAGAGAGGCAGGCAGGGAGAGAGAGGAGGAAGCAGGCCCTCCGCGGAGCAGAGAGCCCGATGTGGGGCTCGATCCCAGGACCCTGGGATCATGACCTGAGCCGAAAGCAGAGGCTTTAACCCACTGAGCCACCCAGGTGCCCATCTCACTGTGGTTTTAAATTGCATTTCCTTGAAGATGAATGAAATTGTTTATATGCTTATTAAGAACGTTCTAGTCTTTTGGTCATTTTTTATCAACTTCTATATCATTTTTTAAATCAGTTTATAGGATTTCTTTATATATCTGAGGTTTTTTTAAGTCAGTGGTCAGACACAAATATACAGTAACTATCTTTTCCCACTCTGGGGCTTGACCTTTTTTGATGAAATGGTATTTTTGATGTACAGAGTCTAATTTACCAATTTTTTTTCGTTTAAGTTACCACATTCTTTGGGTCCTCTTTTGAAAACTTTGCTTATTCCAGGGCTGCCTCAGTGGCTCAGTTGGTTGAGCATCTGACTTTTGATTTCGACTCGGGTCATGATCTTGGGGTCTTGGGATGCCCCACATTGGGTTCTACGCTCGGCATGGAATCTGCTAGAGATTTTCTCTCTCCCTCTCTCTCTACCCCTAGCCCCACTCAGGTGCTAAATAAATAAATAAATAAATAAAATCTTTAAAAAGAAGCTTTGCTTATTCCACTATCATGAATATATTACTCCATGCTTTCTTCTTAGAGCTTTATTGTTTAACCATTTATATTTAAATCTGATGCATCTGCAATTGTTTTTTGTGTAAGGTGGGAGGCAAGGGCAAAAACTTGTTTTATAAGCGTCTGCCCTGGGCTCAGGTCATGATCCCAGTGTCCTGGGATTGAGCCCTGCATCAGGCTCTCTGCTCGGCAAGAAGTCTGCTTCTTCCTCTCCCTCTCCTCCTGCCTGTGTTCCCTCTCTCGCTATGTCCCTCTCTGTCAAATACATAAATAAAATCTTAAAAAACCAACCCCACTTATTATAAAGACCATCATGGGGCACCTGGCTGGCTCAGTCTGTAGAGCATGTGACTCTTGATCTCAGGGTTGTAAGTTCTAGTGCCACTTTGGGTATAGAGATTACTTAAAAATAATAAAAATCTTTTGGAGTACCTAGCTGGCTCTGTTGGAGGAGTGTGCAACTCTTGATCTTAGGGTCATGAGTTCAAGTCCCACATGAGGTGTAGAGATTGCTTAAATAAATAAAAAAACCTTAAGAAGAAGAAGAAGAAGGGCGCCTGGGTGGTTCAGACAGTTAAGCATCTGTCTTTGGCTCAGGTCATGATCCCAGGGATCTGGGATGGAGCCCCATGTCAGGTTCCCTGCTCAGCAGGGAATCTGCTTCTCTCCTCCCTCTCCCACTGTGTGTGCTCTCTCTCTTTGTAGTTCTTACTCTTTCTCAAATAAATAAATAAAATCTTTCCAAAAAAACAATAATAGATCTAAAAAATACTTTTAAAAAACCATTTCACTACTGTACTGCAGTTTTACCTTTGTCATAAATGAGGTAAATATATATATATATATATATATATATATATGGATTTCTTTCTGGAATTTTTATTCTTTTTCATTGGTCTATATGTCTTTCCCTGGGTCTTCATTATTATAACAACATAACAAATCTTGACAACTGATATTCTAAATCACCAGCCTTGTTCTTCTTCTTCAAGATTGTATTGACTCCTTTTTTTTTTTAAGATTTTATTTATTTATTTGACAGAGAGAGAGAGATCATAAGTAGGCAAAAAAGCAGGCAGAGAGAGAGGCGGGAAGTAGTCTCCCCATTGAGCAGAGAGCCCAATGCGGGGGCTCGATCCCAGGACCCCAACATCATGACCTGAGCTGAAGGCAGAGGTTTAACCCACTGAGTCACCCATGTGCCCCTGTATTGACTCTTCTTGGTCCTTTGCATTTTCAGATAAATTTTAGAATCAATTTATCAATTTCTATAGGGCAATAAAAACAACTGCTACGATTGTTATTAGAATTGAATTAAATCAGTAAGTCAATTTTGGAAAAACTGATACTTGTGGTAGCTTTATAATGTGTTGATTTAGGTAGGCAAAACTACATCTTCCAGAATTCCCTTCCCTGATGGTTTTTAGTTAGAGTGGGCCACAGGAGGCGACTGTGTGTGTGTGTGTGTGTGTGTGTGTGTGATTTGAAGGGCAGAAGTAATGCAGCAGTCATAATTTTTATGTTTAGAATTCCAGAGTAGGCACTGTTATACTCGTGCACATCGTCACTCATCTGCCAGCTCACCTTGTTGGTGTGGTAACACCAGTGGGGCCTGCAATTGCTCCAACTTCCTGTGAATGTTCTTTCAGCTTCTCTGACCTCTATTAATTTGGTCATCTTTATCTCAATAATTGTTTGTAGTCCTTTGGTGTGACGGTCTTGCCCACCTTTTATTATTTCATTGCTAGATATTTGATGGTTTTGATGCAATTGTAGATTTTATCTTTTTAAATTTTATTTGCTATTGTTTGTGGCTGGTAGATAAAAATACAAATTGATCTTTATATTTTGATCATGGATCCTACAGCCTTGTTTAAATTTGGTTTTAATAGTTCACGAACTCTTTTAGATTTTCTACATACACAATCATGTCATCTGAGATTAATGTGTTTCTTTCTTCCTTTTCTTGCTTTTTTTGGACTGTCTGGGACCTCCAGTACAGTGTTGAGTAGAAGTGATGGTAAAAGGTAACCTGTGGGTACCTGGGTGGATCAGTCGGTTAAGCATCTGTCTTCGGTTCAGATCATGGGATGAGTCCCACATCAGGCTCCCTGCTCAGCAGTGACTCTGCATCTCCCTCTGCCTTCCCCCTGCTGCTCATGTTCTCTCTCTCTCTCTCTCTCTCTCTCTCTCTAATAAATAAATAATTTTTTTTAAAGGAAACCTTGTTGGGGCGCCTGGGTGGCTCAGTAGGTTAAGCCTCTGCCTTCGGCTCAGGTCATGATCTCAGGGTCCTGGGAATGAGCCCCACATCAGGCTCTCTGCTCAGCAGGGAGCCTGCATCCCCCTACCCCTCTCAGCCTGCCTCTCTGCCTACCTGTGATCTCTCTCTCTCTCTGTCAAATAAATAAATAAAATCTTAAAAAAAAAAAAAAAAGGTAACCTTGTCCCATTGCCCATCTCAAGGGGTTGTTTATATATATATTTTTTAAGATTTTATTTATTTAGCCCCGCATCGGGCTCTCTGCTCAGCAGGGAACCTGCTTCCTCCTCTCTCTCTGACTGCCTCTCTGCCTCCTTGTGATCTCTCTCTCTGTGTCAAATAAATAAAATTTAAAAATCTTTAAAAAAAAGATTTTATTTATTTATTTGACAGAGACAGAGATCACAAGTAGAAAGGTAGGCAGAGAGAGAAGGGGAAGCAGGCTCCCTGCTGAGCAGAGACCCTGATACAGGGCTCAATCCCAACACCCTGAGATCACAGCCTGAGCCAAAAGTAGAGGCTTAGGGGCGCCTGGGTGGCTCAGTGGGTTGAGGCTTCTGCCTTCGGCTCAGGTCATGATCCCAGGGTCCTGGGATCGAGCCCCACATCGGGCTCTCTGCTCAGCAGGGAGCCTGCTTCCTCCTCTCTCTCTGCCTAGTTCTGATCTCTGCCTGCCAAATAAATAAATAAATAAGTAATCTAAAAAAAAAAAAAGTAGAGGCTTAACCCACTGAGCCATACAGGCACCTCAAGGGGGGTGTTTTTAAGTAACACTCTTAAGTATTATGTTTTCTCTGGGTTTTTTATTGATATTCCTTATCAGATAAAAGAAATTCCTTCTAGGGATGCCTGGGTGGCTCAGTTGCTTAACTGTCTTCAGCTCAGGTCATGATCCCACAGTCCTGGGCTCCAGTCCCATACGGGGCTCCTTGCTCAGCAGGGAACCTGCTTCTCCCTCTGCCTGCTGTTCCCCCTGCTTGTGCGCTCTCTCTCTCTCTCTCTCTCTCTCTCTGACAAATACATAAGTAAACTTTTAAAAAAAGGAATTCCTTTTATTCTAAATTTTCTAAGAGTTTTTATCATCGATGGTTTTTGCATGATAAAATGCTTTTTCTGCATCTATAGAGATGATGATGTGTTTCCTCTTTTTTCCATTAATATGATGCATTACACTGATTAATTTTCAAATTTCAGACCAAACTTAACAAAAGCCAATTTGGTCATGATATACCATTCTCTTTATACATTGATGGATTTAATTTGCTAATATTTTGTTTAGGATTTCTGCATATCTCTTCTTGTAAGAGTTTGGCCTGTGATTTTCATTTCATTTCTTAATGTTCTTTTCAAGCTTTGGTACCAGAGGTTATGCTAATCTCTTAAAATGAGTTGGAAGTGCTTCATATTTTTCTATTCTCTGGAGGAGTTATATAAAAGTTATGTTACTTCTTCCTGAAATATTTGTAAGAATTCACCGATAAGGTCATGTGGGCCTGAAAATGTCTATATGGGAAGATTGGTTTGGTTTTTTTTAAGATTTTATTTATTTATTTGACAGAGAGAGACACAGCAAGAGAACAGAAGCAGGGGGAGTGGAAGAGGGAGAAGCAGGCTTCTAGCCGAGCAGGGAGCCCAATGTGGGAATCCCTTCCAGGACCTGGGATCACAACCTGAGCCGAAGGCAGACGCCTAACGACTGAGCCACCCAGGTGCCCCACTGAGAAAGTTTTTAATTACAGAATCAACTTATTTAATAGATATGGGACTATACAATCTATGTTGTCTATATCGTCTTTTTTTTAATGTCTATGTGATCCAAAGAAATGACCTCTTTTCATTCCTGCCTTAGAATGTTGTGCTTTCTTTCTCGTTTTTCCTTGACTTACCTTGCTAGAGGTCTCTCAAATTTACTAGTCTTTCAAAAAACCCAACTTTTGGTTCTGTTGGTTTTCTCTCTTATGCATTTGTTTTCTATTTAATTAATTTCTGCTCATGTCTTTACTTCTTTCTACTTTTATAGATGTATTTTGCTATTGTTTTTCTAAATTTTCAAGGTGACTATTTATAGATACTTCATTTTCAGTCTTTCTTCTTTTCCAGTATACGCATTTATTTAATTTTTTTATTATGTTCAATTAGCCAACATATAGTACATCATTACTTTCTGATGTAGTGTTCAGTGATTCATTAGTTGTGTATAATACCCAGTGCTCATCACATCACATGCCCTCCTTAATACCCATCACCCGGTTATCCCATCCCTCTACCACCTTCCCTTCTTTAACCCTCAGTTTGTTTCCCAGAATCCAGAGCCTGTCATGGTTTGTCTCCCTCTCTGATTTCTTCCCACTCAGTTTTCCCTCCCTTCCCCTCTGGTCCTCTACGCTATTCCTTGTATTCCACATATGAGTGAAACCATATGATAATTGTCTTTCTCTGACTGACTTATTTAGCATAATCCCCTCCAGTTCCATCCATGTCGATGAAATGGAGGTATTCATCCTTTCTGATGGCTGAGTAATAGTCCATTATATGAACCACATCTTCTTTATTCATTCATCTGTTGAAGGACAATCTTGGCTCCTTCCTCAATATATGCATTTAAACTACAAATTTCCGTGTATCTTTTTGGAACACAATTTAAGCCACTACACAGCCTTAAATTAATTTTTAATGTTATTACTTCCCTGAAAATGCTAGGACTTTAGAACACTTTAACTCCATTTACCATCTCCTGCCTTTTGTGTTATTAATTCTATATATTCTATATTATACATAATTTTATATATTTTAAATTGCAAGGAACATTACTGCTATTTTATATAGTCAAAATCCATTTATATTTACCCATATATTTAGCTTTTTCATTGCCCTTCATTTGTTTTCTGCATCTTATTTTTCCATCTTGGAGCATTTGATTTCCCTTTTGTACTTAGTCTGCTGGGATTCGAATTATATGTATGTCATACCTGTTCCCTCTGTCCCATTTGTCTCTGCTGAGATTCCCTTTTTCTTAATCTATTTTCTCCTTTTTCTCTATTATCTCAAGTGTCCTCATCATAGTTATATTTAAAGAATTGGCTGATATCTATAATTCTGAATCACCTGTATGATTTTTCTCTTGTGTTCATGGTCATTTTGTCTTATTTCTTGGTATGCCTGATATTTTTGATTGACAGTCAGATATTGTATTGAGAAACTGCAGAAGCTCTGGATCATGAGGGAATTTCCAAGGTTTCATCATTTCCTCTGCTAGGTAGGCTAATTACCTTAATCTAATCAGGACTGATGATTCAAGGTTAGGCTGCAGTTTTACCATAGGCTTTTTCTACCTCTTTATCATTCTCACACTAGACTAAAGCCTGGAGAGTTCCAACCAATAGTTTGGGCAGTTCCACTTCATGACCCCTTCATGACCTATCTTGAACTCTAATCCTTAACTCCTAGACTAAGTTGACCAAAAACCTCCACTCTGCTTTTCAGAAACTTTCTCCCTAGCTTCTTGCCCGCTACACTTTGTTTCTTCAGAATTCAACAAAATGGCTTGGAATAAACCTAATCAACAGGACTCAGTTTTCTGCCCCTCCAGCCTCCAATTTGTGTCTGTTTAGAACCATAGGACTGCCAAAAGCTTTGATGGTCTCTGCTTTCCAACAGCAACCCTTTCCCCCAAGACTCTTATGGGTTTCCAGCCACATTCCTTGAGCCTGTATTTGTGAAACTCCCCATGGAAAAACATGAAAGCAGAATGCTAGTTCAGCTCTCCATGTTTTTTCCCCCATGCAGAATCTTGACCTCTCAATTCTAAGTTGCCTTAGCAACATCCCTATACCCAAGATTTTTTTTTTAATCCAACTTCTCTAGTTATTCTTAAAGGGTGCATTTTTCTGCTGTAAGTTACTCTATCATGCTAAAAGTAGTAGAAGTTCTAACCACAACATTTCAGAGCTTCCCCTTCAGTAAAGTTTTTGATAATTTGCGACATTAGACTCCTGAACGTGAGAGGTTTTTTTTTTTTTTAAATCAGGTATATTATGAGCTCTAAATCCCAGCTGTAATCAGGTGTCCTATGACAAAATATATATTTAAATTATAGAAGCTGTCGGGGTGCCTGGGTGGCTCAGTGGGTTAAGCCTCTGACTTCGGCTCAGGTCATGATCTCAGGGTCCTCGGATCAAGCCCCGCATCGGGCTCTCTGCTCGGTGGGGAGCCTGCTTCCCCCCTCCCTCTGCCTGCCTCTTTGCCTACTTGTGATTTCTGTCAAATAAATAAATAAAATCTTTTACAAAATAAATAAATTATAGAACTTGTCAATGGACACTTCTGTCTGTAAATGAATTTAGAAAAATAAATATACAAAATAAAAAATATTTCTCACAGTTGCTGGGTTGCTGGCGCCTGTAGACTCATGTCCGATGAGAACCCTCTTTTTGGTTTGCAGATGGCCACCTTCTTGTTGGATCTTCACATGGTGGAAAGAGAGATCATCTTTCTTATGTTTCTTCTGAGGGCACTAATCCCATTATAAAAATTCCACCCTCATGGCCCGATTACTTCCCAAAGGCCCCGCATCCAAAAACCATTACACTGGGGACTGGGCCTTCAACATATGAATTTTGGTGGGGACACAAACATTCAGTCCATAGCAGCCATGAATTGTGGTACATGATGAACTCGATTTTCTGTAGCTATATGTGGTAGATGCTGCATTTTCCTCCCAGATCCCTCTCCAGAAATGGAGGACTTATCTCCTCAGCCCCTGGGAAGTGCTGCAGAAGACAGCCCTTAGCTCTCAGCCTTCTTTGGGGATTTTTTTGCCTGAAGGAAAGTGGCCCAAGATCCTACCTCCTTCCAAGGGTAGCTCATATCCAGTGACTGATCAGTGCAGGAAGTATAAGCATCTGTTCCCCTTGCCCAAACTTGGGACAATTCTGAAGGGTCTCAGATCCAGAGTTTATCATCAGGTTGGTTGATTGGGACTGCATCTCAGTTCAACTTTCTCCCTCTACTCAGTCCTGTTTCTTTTGCCTCCCTTCCCAAGACCACTCCCTAATAAATGTCCTGTACTCTAATCTCCATCTCAGAGTCAGCTTCCCAAATAACCCACGTTGTGACACAAACACTAATACAAGTACATGGTGTCAACCTTTGTTAACATATTTTTCCCTTTTGCTGACCTCTATTTTTCAAATTTTCAACAAACAAGCATTTAGGGAAAAGAAAAAATATGAAAGGTTCTTTTTTCTGTTTTATTTTTCTTTTTTTACAAAATAAGATGAGGATGTACTTCTATCAGCTTTAGCATTAACAAAACATGCCAAATTTTTGTCCTGAGCATAAAATAGCTGAATATACCACAGAAATTGAAAAGTCAAAATTTTCTCTAGGTAAATCCCTATTTATCTAGAGAAATTCAAAGGAATACACAAATGAAAAGTAAGTAGGCATATAATCAGTTCCCATTAGGTAGCAAGTTAAATACCAAGTCAAAGCTTCCTCACTAAATCATTTTGCAGTGACTGTCAAATTCCCAAGCTCCTGCAACATCACACTTGAGCCAAGATCACTTAGTAACGCTTTTTCATTCCTTCACCACTTGTTCATTTGATCCACCTTCCTAGTTTACTATTTTTTTAAAGATTTTATTTATTTGTTTGACAGACAGAGATCACAAGTAGGCAGAGAGGCAGACAGAGAGAGGGGGAAGCAGGCTCCCTGCTGAGCAGGGAGCCCGATGTGGGGCTGGATCCCAGGACCCTGGGATCATGACCTGAGCTGAAAGCAGAGGCTTTAACCCACTGAGCCACCCAGGCGCTCCCCAGTTTACTATGATCTTGTGAGCTTTCAGTCCTACATATACCTATGTTTGACAAGAATTTCTTAACAACCATCAGTGAGTCAGTGTATTAATTTCCCAGGGCTGTGTGCCACAAACTGGGTGGCTTATAACAACAGAAATTTATTCTCTCATAATTCTGGAAACCAAGGTATCAACAGGGCTATGCTTTCTCTGAAACACTCTATAGAAGATCCTCCCATGCTTCTTCTAGCTATTGGTGATTGTCAGCAATCCTCACATGACATTTTCCCTATGTGTCTGTGTTTATGTGCTCTTGTCTTTCTTATAAGGACTCCAGTGGTTGTATTTAGGGTCCATCTTAATCCAATATAACCTCAACTTAATTACATTAGCAAAGGCCCTATTTCCAAATAAGATCACATACTGAGGTTCAAATTGGACATGATTTTAGAAGAGATACCATTCAATTCAGTATAGTCTACTCTCTGGCTCCCCCAAGCCCACATCCATCACATGTGCAAAATACATTTTACCCCATTTCAAAACCCTCCCAAATCTTTTTTTAAAATTATTTTTATTAACATATAATGTATTATCTGCCCCAGGGGTACAGGTCTGTGAATCATCAGGCTTACACATTTCACAGCACTCACCATAGCACATACCCTCCCCAATGTCCCTAACCCAGGCACCCTATCCCCAACCCCCCCAACCCCCAGCAACCCTCACTTTGTTTTGTGAGATTAAGAGTCTCTTATGGTTTGTTTCCCTCCCAATCCCATCTTGTTTCATTTTTTTCTTTCCCTACCCCTCACAACCCCTCACCCTACCTCTCAAATTCCTCATATCAGAGAGTTCATATGATAATTGTCTTTCTCTGACTGACTTATTTCGCTCAGCATGATACCCTCTAGTTCCATCCACGTCATTGCAAATGGCAAGATTTCATTTTTTGATGGCTGCATAGTATTCCATTGTGTATATGTACCACATCTTCTTTATCCATTCATCTGTGCATGGACATCTAGGTTCTTTCCATAGTTTGGCTATTGTGGACATTGCTGCTATAAACATTCGGGTGCATGTGCCCCTTTGGATCACTACATTTGTATCTTTAGGGTAAATACCCAGTAGTGCGATTGCTCGGTCATAGGGTAGCTCTATTTTCAACTTTTTGAGGAACCTCCATTCTGTTTTCCATAGGGGCTGCACCAGCTTGCCTTCCCACCAACAGTGTAGGAGGGTTCCCCTTTGTCTGCATCCTCGCCAACATCTATCATTTCCTGACTTGTTCATTTTAGCCATTCTGACTGGTGTGAGGTGGTATCTCATTGTGTTTTTGGTTTATATTTCCCTGATGCCAAGTGATGTGGAGCATTTTTTCATGTGTCTGTTGGCCATCTGGATGTCTTCTTTGCAGAAATGTCTGTTCATATCTTCTGCCCATTTCTTGAAAATCCCCCTAAACCTTAATCCAATACAGCATTAAATCTAAATATCATCAACAATCAATTTGCTATCTATATGAGAACAGTAAAAGATAGTGAATACATATCTTATACCATACTCCAAAATCAAGGGCAGAAGGATTAAGGATGTAAGTGTAAGACGCAAAATTTTTCAATTTGAGAAGAAAATAAAGAATATGTTTTCTATCTTGGGGTAAGGGAAAACACACATGGAAACATAAAACAGATGAAAATATTAATAATTCAACTAAATTAAAGTTGAGATAGCTTTTCACTGGGAAAGTCAACAAGCAAACCATAAATTAGGAGAAGATAGTTTCAACACTGACAAAGAATTAGTATCCAAAATGCCCACAAGTTAATAGTAAAAGGCAAACAACCCAACAGAAAAATGGGCTAAAGATATAAGCATTTTACTGCAGAGGAAATACAAATAGACCATAACCATATGGGAAAAAAAACCCAATTTTATTTGCACTTTATATCATCTTAACCATTTCTAAGTGTATCATTCAGTAGTGGAAACTATATTCACATTGTCCTGTCACTATTAAAACTTCTTCTTTTCAGATGAGACTTGCAGTGCCGCTTCAATCTTCCATATATTCATAGGTCTATTTCCGGACTGTATTTCATTCCATTGATTCACTTAAATATTCCTCTTCCACTACATCTTAATACATCCACTAATACTATCATAATACAACTTGGTAATAATTTTTTATATCGGGTAGGGAAAATCTCACACCTAACTCTTCCTTACTTTTTTTTAAGATTTGGTCTCCCCTGTAAATTTTGGAATCAGTCCTGAGTTCCTTCAAAACCCCATTGGGAATTTGATGAAACTTGCACTGAATTTATAGGCCAATTTGGGAAGAATTGCTACGTTCAGGATATCGAGTCCTCCCATCCTTGGACGTGGCATATATGTTTATTTAGGTCTTCTTTAATGAATTTCAATAAGATTTTATTGTTTCCTTCATATAGGTTTTGCACATTCTAGTTTTATTGCAATCATAAGTGTTTTTTTTTAAGTATAGCTTATCAAACTACTAAAAAGACATTTTTGAAGCACTTGTAGACATTTTAATATGGACTGGATAGTAGATGATACTAAGGTATTGATGTTAATTTGGTTAGGTTAATGTGTTTGAATGGTATTCATTATGAAAAAAAATAACAAGATATTTAATTATTAGAAACTTTTACCTAAAGGGGCACCTGCGTGGCTCAGTCATTAAGCCTCTGTCTTGGGCTCATGTCATGATCCCAGGGTCCTGGGATCCAGCTCCACATCAGGCTTCCTGCTCTACAGGAAGCCTGCTTCTCCTTCTCCCCTCCCCCTGATTGTGCTCCCTCTCTCCTGCTCTCTGTTAAATAAATAAATGAATAAATAAATAAAATCTTTAAAAGAAAACAAAAGAAACTTATTCCTAAATATTTATTAGTAAAGTGACATGATATTTTGTTTGTTTAAAAGTTAATAAAAATCATTTTAAATAGTTTTACAAATAAGGGAAGAGATAAAAGAAGAATGGCAAAATAGTAACAATTGTTGGAGCTAGGTAATGGTTATGGGGAAGTTCATTTTTCTCATCTTTGTGTTTGAAATTGTCCATAGTAGACTTTAAAATTATATTTTCTACTTATTTTTTTGCTAAAGTATAGAAATGTATACACCCATTCTGTGGTATTTTATTATGGCAGTCCTAACAAACTAATACACTTCGTGTAAGTGGAATCATACAGTATTTGTCCTTTTTGCGACCAGCTTATTTCACTTAGCATAAGCTACATCACTAAGCTACATCCATGTCATAGAATATGAGAGGAATTACTTCCTTTTTTAAAAGTGGGGGGTACCTGGGTGGCTCAGTGGGTTAAAACCTCTGCCTTCAGCTCGGGTTGTGATCCCAGGGTCCTCGGATCTAGCCCCACATTGGGCTCTCTGCTCAGCAGGGAGCCTGCTTCCTCCTCTCTCTATCTGCCTCTCTGCCTACTTGTGATCTCTGTCTGTCAAATAAATAAATCTTTTTTTAAAAAAGTGGAATAATATTTTTTTTAAAGTGGAGTAATTTTTTTAAAGATTTTATTTATTTGTGGTGTGCCTGGGTGGCTCAGTGGGTTAGTGCCTCTGCCTTCGGCTCAGGTCATGATTACCCCTGGGTCATGGAATCGAGCCCCACATCGAGCTCTCTGATCAGCAGGGAGCCTGCTTCCTCCTCTCTCTCTGCCTCTTTCTCTGCCTACTTGTGATCTCTGTCAGATAAATAAATAAAAAATAAAAGATTTTATTTATTTGAGAGAGACTGCACATGCACAAGCGCACAAGCACAAGCTGGGGGGGCAGGAGGGGCAGGGGGAGAACTAGGCTCCCCACTGAGCAAGGAGCCTGACTAGTGGCTAGATCCCAGGACCCCAAGACCCCAGGATCACAGTCTAAGCTTAACTGACTGAGCCACCCCGGCGCCCCTAAAAGTGGAATAATATTCTATTGTATAGGTATACCACATTTCATTTATCCATTCATCTGCTTATGGACATTTGAATTGTTTCTACCTAGCTATTGTGAATAATGCCGCTGTGCACGTGGCTGTGCAAATATCTCTTAGAGATTCTGCTTTCAATTCCTCTGTATATGTGCAACACGGATTACTAGATCATATGATAGTCTGATTTTAAATTTCTTGAGGAAATGCCATTCTGTTTCATGGTAGTCACACCATTTTATAATTAAAATAAAAGTGTGCAAGAATTCCAGAATTTCTCCACATCCTCACCAGCACTTATTTTCTGTTCTTTTGACTAGTCATCCTAATGGATGTGCAGTAGTATCGCACTGTGGTTTCAATGTGCATTTTCCTAATGATCATTCGGTATTTATAAAAATGCAGACTAAGACCTTTTTGAGATACCATTTACATCCACTATATTTACTGGAAAACTTAATCTGATGATACCAAGAATTGACAAGGACAGAGAATTTTAAAATATATATACACTGCTAGTGGGCATGTACATCATTAACAATCTCTGAAAAACAATTAGGCATTACCTTGTAAAGTGAATATTCATTTTCCCTAAGACTCAGCAATTCTATTCCACCTAGTAATAGTCCATTCCTGTGGTACTTTTCAAACCCCGAGTCAACACTCATTTGTGAGTTCTGTAATCCATTTACTGAGTCACAATTAGCATTTCTTTTTTTTTAAGTTTTTTTTAAATTTATTTGACAGACATAAATCACAAGTAGAGAGGGAAGGGGGGGGTGGGGGGAGCAGACTCCCCATTGAGCAGAGAGCCCGATGCGGGGCTTGATTCCAGGACCCTGGGATCATAACCTGAGTCGAAGGCAGAGGCTTTAACCCACTGAGCTACCCAGGTGCCCCACAATTAGCATTTCTTAAGCACTGAAGAAATGACTATTTTATTATTTTGTGAAACTTTTGTTTTATATATATAAACACACCTTATATAAGTGTGTTTACTGGTTGAAGACACCAATTGCATTTCTGTCTCTCAAAGTCTATAAAAAAACCAAAATTATCATAGTAACAAAACTTGGAAGCAAACCAAGTGGCCAGCAAAATTGTAAATTTGTAAAATTGTATTCATACAAGGCAACTCTATAAAGCAATGAAAATGAATTCATGAGACTTACAAACATCTCCTTAAGTGAAAAAAGACCACAAAGACTGACATTTTTATAAAGCTCCAAAACAAGTAAACTGAACAATATGTTGTTGAGGGATACACACATGGGAAAGGATTAATAAGGACAAATTAGTATACACAGAATAATAAAATTGGGAACACATTTGTCAAGTGGATGAAAAGGGAAAGAAAAGGGAAGATGCAATAGTATTGGTGCTCTAGTTCTTACATGCATTCATGGATATTCATTTTATTAACATGCAATATAATTTAAATTACTAAATATATTATCATGTATAGTTATATAACTTATATATGTATAAAAATGTTTCTTCCTAAAAGTGTACATCCTCATCTTCTTGCACTGTAGTGAGTCAACATTCCCAAACAGAAACTGGTTTTCCTGAAAAACGGGTTAAGAAGTTAAAGACAAGGGGGAAAATGCTTGTCAGCATGCCAAAGGCGAACATGTATCATTTCATGTAAGCATACCTTACTTTCAAGCAGTTTCCTGAGGCCAGGGCATGGAGTAGGGAATGCTAACAGCTAGATTTCTACCTTAAGCGTGACAATTAACTGTGTTCTTTCCTTCCTTTGACCATGTGTATGTATAGATGTGTATATATATGTGTGTGTATGTGTATATATATAGAGAGAAAGAGAGAGAGAGAGAGAGAGAGAATCATTAAACTTTGTCGGTGATGCGTATACCCAGTGTATCCACACCCCAACCAAGTCAGTAAAAGGCTGATATCCTTATGGGCCTATTAGTAACTTCTACCTAACAACTATGGGAAGAGTAATTAATCAGAGCCATCCCACTCAATTATTAATTTAGAATTGGAACACACTTTCATCGCTTTCTTTGGGACAACTTATCCAAACTCCCCATGAAGTGGAAAGCAACTCATTTGTTTCGAGATGTGACTCACAAGAAACAACAGAATGCCATTTGCAAGGGAAAGGAAGAGACAGTAAAGAAAACGGAAAAGAAATCCCCCAGGAGAAAGGGATTGTGAAAGCTGAACAATGGAAAGTTTCCACACTAAGAATTCCAAAATAATATGCAAGATTGGGGGGAAACTTTCAATGGCTCTTTTCAGTGTGATAACGTAAGGAAATTCAGCTCATGAAATCCATGCATTAAAAAAAGACAATAACCAAAAGCGTTCGACTTCAGCAAAACCCACTGCAAAGATGGCGGTCGAACGAAGCCCCTTCTCCCGCGGCCAAAGGTTCTCGCCTCACATTTCCCACAAACCCCTCCGAAAGGCCCCACTTGCCAAAACTTGCAGGGCTGGTCTCCCAGCACTGCGCACGCGCCGCATCACGTCACGTGCCCTCCCAGGGCTCAGCGGAGCTGGCAGGAGGGGTCTTGCCAGCTTCCGCCGCCGCGTCGCTTCGGGGTTCGAACGACGGGTTCGCGCTGCCTCCGCCGCCGACGGGCAGCCCGGGGTCGCGGGGCCGAGCGAGGGGCGCGCGGCGGCGCGGCCATGGGACTGCGCAAACCCCAGTGACAGCAGGGAGCCGAGCGGCCCAGGCCCTGAGCGCCTCTGCTCCGGGGGGCCTCGCCCTCTTGCTTGCAGGGCCGGGGCTCCTGCTGCCGTTGCTGGCGCTGCTGCTGGCGGCGGCGGCGGCCAGGATCATGTCGGGCCGCCGCTGCGCTGGCGGGGGCGCGGCCTGCGCGGGCGCGGCGGCCGAGGCAGTGGAGCCAGCCGCCCGCGAGCTCTTCGAGGCGTGCCGCAACGGGGACGTGGAGCGAGTCAAGAGGCTAGTGACCCCCGAGAAGGTGAACAGCCGCGACACGGCAGGCAGGAAATCCACCCCACTGCACTTTGCCGCAGGTAACCAGACCTTTGCCGCCTCGTTTCGCCCTACACCCCTCTTGCCCACCGTGGCTCTCAGGCCTGAAACCAAACGCTGCGCTTCTCTGGCCCCGGCTTTTCCCCCTAGGACTCCGGTACTAGTCATCTCGCTCTCATCGATTGGGGACCAAGGCGAGGACATGGGGCTAGGGGGCGAGCGTGCCCCACTCAGTGGATTTTTTTTTTTTTTTTTTTTTTTTGCTTTGTTTTGTATCAACAATACCTGTACCAACTTCCGGTTTTGCTACTCTAGGAGCCTTCCATACACAGGAAAGGATAGGGGACGCCGTAGACCCTGTGATTTGAAAGGCCAGTTATCTCCAAAATTTATCGTTCTTGCAAGTTCCATTATAATTCTTATCAATCCTTTGGGTTGAGGTTTTAGAAGCCTTTGTAAAATATAAGGGTGTAATTTAGGAGGAGTAGCTTAATTAACCATTGACACATTAGTGTTAATGGGTTTGTCAGGGTAGCCAGTCATTAGCAAGTTTCTGGAGAGGCTAGAACTGGAAGTAATCAAGTTTGGGTGAACTGAGATCTGACTTTGGCGGGGTGGGGTGAGGGCGGGTCGTGGCTGCCACATACACAAGTTGGGGTGGAAAGTGGTAGGATGAGATGAAGAGATGGTGGAGGTACTTAAGCTGGGATCTAGAATTGAGTTGGGACGCATCTCGCCTCTTTCTGAGATTTAGATCGTTTGAATTCCTTTTCCTTTAATATTTACTATGTTGACTTTATGATATAAAGGTATTAAGTTTAACTGAAGAATTTAAAAGAACTAGGGGTTCTCAGTTTATTTCCATAAATCATTTATGCCTTTCACTTGGAGAAAAGATCATGACTGTATCCTCAGGTGAGCTATACATGATTGAAAATGGGAGTAGGTTCTCATACTTAGGATATTCTTGGTTTTTTATTTTGTATTACATGTCTGGTTAAAATAATTTTTTTAAAAACAAGAATATGGTTTTTTGTGGGGTTTTTTTTTAAGATTTTATTTATTTGACAGAGATCACAGGTAGGCAGAGAGGCAGGCACAGAGAGAGGAATGGAAGCAGGGTCCCTGCTGAGCAGAGAGCCAGATGTTGGGCCTGATCCCAGGACCTGGGATCATGACCTGAGCCGAAGGCAGAGGCTTTAACCCACTGAGCCACCCAGGCGCCCCCAAGAATATGTTTTAAAAGGTTCCCTTCTTTTGGAGTAGGCATGATGAGGAGAGAAAGAGTATAAGAAAAATTCCCATGTTCACAGACATTGCTTTTACTTGAGCTATTTGCTTTAACTTGTCCCTGTTTTAAAATATAAATACTACTAGAGGATATGCTTTCTTTATCAGTTCCAACTTTGTTGGGTTCCTATTTGGGGAGCCTTTTAAGAGGAGGGTTTGGTGGGAGAACTAGAAACAGCCTGTGGGCAGCAGAAAGAGAAAGGAGAAAAACACTGAAGTCAGATCTCACCTGCTTGCCATTTTGCCTAAAATTTTAGTGATCAGTGCTGTCTTTTCTCGGCTAATTTGAATTGCCTTGTTTGGCCATGTAGTCAACATTTAAACAACTAATTTGGCAAATTGTCATAACCAACTGATAAGTAATCCAAAGGGTAGTGTTACTTAGATTCTGTTCACTTGATCTGTGGGATAAAAATAGCCAAGCAAGATCTTAGTTGCTACCTTTCAAGAATTTGGTGTATTAATGAGTTCATATCTGAAAATAGTAATATTTAGAGGTTATGGGATTAGCTTCTTATTGACCTTGTTCCTCCTCCACCATCCCACCCTCCATTCTTTCCCAACATTTCAAAGTACTTTTTTACATAAGATTTCATATGGCTTTGACTGAAATGGAAAATTTGTTTTAGGAATCAATGTGTCTCAGTATTTACCCAAATTATCTGGTACAGGTTATACAACTAAGAATTTAAGGTGTAAAAGGAGAGTAACAAAAGTTGCAAATGGTGTGCATTAAACCAGAGCATTAAAACCCCTGTATCTAAACCCAGCCATATAAGAAACTTTTAAAAAAAATTAGCTTTGTAAATTCAATCTGAGTTAGTAATTAATGAGAGAACCTAGTTTAACTTTTAAATAAATGTACCAGCTACATTTTCTCTTACATGAGGAGAATACATTTTATAATCTCTTACAGACTTTGAGCTGTCATGTTGGTGTACATATAAACATGCCATTGGAAAATCAGTGTAGGTGTAGGGACTGTGGAAATGCTTGGTCAAGCAGTTCTTGTGTTTGTACATTGTAGGGTAAACCGGGTTTTTTTCTTTTTTTTGACCAATTAAAGTTTGGAGGTTTTACGGGGGGAGGGGACATGTTTTTGTCTTTGTTTTGATTTCCAAGCAATGGGAATGAGATTTATACAGACTAAGGAAATGAATCATGATAGTTTAGAAATTAGAATAGTTTAGAAAAAATTTGGTTTGTCTTCTCATCTAAAATATTTAGTTAAATTAAATATTTAGTTTAATTAAATAATTTAATTTAATTAATTAAATAAATTAAATATTTAGTTGAGAGTAGTCACTTGTTCCCAATAGGCAGTTAACTCCCAAGGAGTGGAGTTCTTCTGTTAATGAAAAATAATCAACATAAATAGGAACTTTTTTTTTATTGGGTGCTTTTTACCATTAAACTAGATTGCATTTCTTCTAGATAAATTATTTAAGAAGCCTTTATTTTGGTCCTTTTCTTAAGATTTATTTGTTTTAGAGAGAGTGAGAGAGCTCGGTGTAGGGGGATGCAGAGGGAGAGGGAGAGAAAGAATCTCAAGCAGACTCTGTGCTGAGCTTGGATCCCAGTGTGGAGGCTCAGTCTCAAGACCCTGAGATCGTGACCTTAGCCAAAATCAAGAGTTGAACACTTAATGGACTAGGCCACCCAGGCACCCCTTCAGAAGCCATTTCTTACAAGAAAAAATTGTTTCTTCTTCAATCCCCCACCACACACAGAGGACATGAATGATTTTTTTTTTTTTTAATACATCACAAAACTTGTTGAGGCAAGTTGATGGATAGGGAAGCTGCAAGTCTAATTTTGCCAAAAGCAATACCATCTGAAATTCTTGACAGTATAATCCCCTAGAAAACAGCAGATTACAGTAAAGGAGATTGGTTCTCTGAATTTATTTCTGAAAAGTAAAGAAGAGAGACAAAACCTTTGGAAGAACGTTATGTTGTCTGTCAGAGCCAAAGAAGGAAATATATAGCATTCTCTAGAATCTTAGAATAGGATTGGGGGTGGTGATAGAATTCCATGGTTTCAGTCTTTGCGGCGTGCAGAGAGGTATCATTCGGTGGAGAAATATGTAAAACACTTTTTAGGTTTAAGGAATTCACATATAGAGATGATGGAAAGAGATGTGGTACATATTTATATGTTATTAGAGAATGTCAAGTTGAAAAGAGCTTGCATTATAGAGTTCTAGCTAAACAAGGTAACACTTGTATTTATGTGCTACTCAGACATCTACATTGAACTAAGATTGAATTCCAGTTATTCAGTTGTGTAAGTTGTATGTAAGAGCGTTTGGGGAGGGTTGGTGTCTTTTTTTGTTTTTGTTTTAAAGATTTATTTATTTGAGAGAGAGATGGAAAGTGTGCTTTTGGGGGAGGGGCAACGGGGGAGAGAGAATCTCAAGCAGACTCCGCACCAAGTGCGGGGCTTAATCCCACGACCCTGCCCTGAAATGAAGAGTCTAGCAGCTCAACTGGCTGAGCTACCCAGGCGCCCCTGGTTTGGTATTTTATTCAGAGGAGGGAAGTGAAATTAGAACACAAGGAATTTATTATAAAAGCAACAGATAAGAAAACTAGAGTCACCTTAGAGATGAAAGAAGACTAAGGTTAGACAACGCTAATGTTTTCACATACGTAGAAGATAAGTAAAAAGGTGAAAGGGATATTGGATATGAGTTGTGTGGCTTGGGCAGTCAAAACCAGGGCCAGTAGGTGAAAGGTTCAAGGAGTCAGACTGCCTTTAATAAAATGTTTGATTGTGAAATTGGCTGGAAGTGTCCAGTGGTTGGATTGGCATCTTTCAGAGGTGTTGTAGAAAGAGTGGGCAGTTGGACCAAATGGTCAGAATCTGGACTAGTATAAAAAAGTGGAATGTTTACCCCAAGTGAATGTTTTAACAAGTCAGCTACCAAAGATATAATAGCCTTTGTGATTGCCATGCATATCCTTTCCCAAAATGGTGCTAAGACCTCCAAAAACATCTCAGTAGCTTTTCCTACTTTTGGCTATAGGCCAATGCTTTAATTCTAGGAGATGCACAAAATGGATCCATATTCCTTACCTAGGACTGGGATTATAGATTATTTCCAGGATTTGTTTTTGTTGTGGGAAATGATTAAATCTCATATCAGTTAAAAAATATGTATATATCAAGTAAAGACCAGTTTGTTTAAGAATTTAGAATCTTTCTTAACTTACCAGATCTCCCAGTATATTACCAAATCTTGAGCTACACCTCATTCTTCAGATCTTGTGGGACTTAGAGATTTACTTCAATAATAACTAATTTGGAGTATTTGTTTCAGTACTCCTCACTCAAGATTGTCAGGATTTGATAACCTAGAGGCCATGACATTCTTTTCCATATTTCTCCTAGTCTGACCAGAGAGGTAGTGTATCTGTCCCAAGTTGCACTGAGCAAAACCTTGTTACTTATATTCCTCATTCTAAAGAAATATATATGGAGGATAACTTTCCTGGATCTTGGTAAACTAAATAGCAAATGAGAGGTTTAAAATAGCATCCCTCAGAAAAATCTGGTAAGAGTCCTGGCTGTATAAGTCAAAGCTGGAGGCTTCTTAATTATATATTCCCAACTCCCAGACCACAAGAGCCTTCTCTGTCTCATAGTGTTTTTTGACTTTTTCTGTTTCTGAGCTTTTCCTTCTGAAAAAGCTCTGTGTGACGCCAGCCTGTCATTTCATATTGTACAGTTTATATCAGTGGCCCATCCCACATTTGGACTTTAAAAAAAGGGGAGGTGGTGGCTTTCAGTGAAACTCTCTGAGAGTCTAAATTGGTTTTTCTGTTGTGACTTCCCCTGCTCTTTGGAAGCCATTCAGATTAAATCATGTTTTAGTATAGCAGCAAAATAAGATGTTAACAATAGTCATGGTAAGCAGTAGTCCTGAAACCGATGGCACAGACTTAGTAGTGAAATTTGACAAGAAAAAAATTGAATAGACTCCTTAATGGTCACATATCGGCAACTGCATAGTCTTGTGAGGGTCATTTGCTTACTCTTCCAACAATGTACTAAGCAGATGTTTATCAAGTCCTGCTATATGCCAGCTACTGGCGTTGGCCAGTGAATAGAAATGAACAGGACATAATACCTACCATTAAGTGACACAGTTTATTGATCACTAGATTTACTCTTCAAATACACCTGTTTTGTTTTCCTGTCAGTGCTTTTTAGTGAATTCAGACTCAATGTATGATTTCATCAGTATTTTCAAATGTAGAGCAGTATTTGAAGATGAGTTCTGTTCCATAATTATAACATAGACCGCAGTGTATCCTGAGTAACCATGACTACTAACTTTAGGCTTCTGATACCTTTGTAAAGAGATCCTTAGGATTTAGAGATTGGCATTAACTCTTAAGGCCTTCTCATGTTTTACCTGGCCAGTGAGAACATGATCAGAATATATCCTGCAAAGCTTTTTTTTTTTTGAAGAGTACTTACCAGAAGACTTTGAACTGTTCTTGAGACTATGAGTATTTCATCAAGGATTAGCCCTCGGAGTTTGAGAAACATCTTAAATCTAAAGGTTTTGGGTGCCTGGGTGGCTCACTCGGTTAAGTTTCTGCCTTCAGCTCATGTCATGATCTCAGGGTCCTGAGATCGAGCCCCGCATTGGGCTCCCTGTTCAGCAGCGAGTCTCCTTCTCCCTCTTGTGCTCTCTTCTCACTCTCTCTCTCTCTCTCTCAAATAAATAAAATCTTAAAAAAAAAAAAAAATCTAAAGGTTTTGCCAAACTTCCCAACAATAAAAGATTTTAAAATTTGAAATTACTACCTGCTGACCCCCTCTAAATAATTTTTTTCATGCAAAGAAGTGGCTTCAGACCTTCAAGAGCTCCGACTCTTCTACTCTTTCAGGATAGCAACATGACCTCCTCTCACATACTACAGTATGTATACAGTCTTTATAGTGCGACTTTAAAAACATGCCATATTGGGCACCCGGGTGGCTCATTTGGTTAAGCGACTGCCTTCAGCTCAGGTCATGATCCTGGAGTCCCAGGATTGAGTCCCACATTGGGCTCCGTGCTTGGTAGGAGTCTGCTTCTCCCTCTGACCCTCCCCCTTCTCATGCTCTCTCTCGCTCTTTCTCTCTCAAATAAATAAATAAATAAAATCTTTAAAAAAAAAAAAAAAGGTGCTGATTTCAGGGATGCCTGGGTTGTTCAGTCTGCCTTTGGCTCAGGTCGTGATCTTGGGGTTCTGGAATCAAGTCCCGTATCAGGCTCCCTGCTCACCCGGGAGTCTGTTTCTTCCTCTGCCCCTCCCCTTGCTCGTTCTCTCTCTCTCTCTCATTCTCGGTCTCTCAAATAAATAAATAAAATCTTTAAAAAATAATAATTTGTGGGGGGAGGCGAGCCTGGGTGGCTCGGTGGGTTAAGCCTCTGCCTTCGGCTCGGGTCATGATCTCAGGGTCCTGGGATTGAGCCCCAAGTCAGGCTCTCTGCTCACTGGGAAGCCTGCTTCCCCCTTTCTCTCTGCCTGCCTCTCTGCCTACTTGTGATCTCTGTCTGTCAAATAAATAAGATAAAATCTTTTTAAAAAATAATATTTTTTAAATAAGTAATAAAAAGATACTGGTTTCTGCTGTCAGTCTTCAGACAGGTTTCAGTGACCTTGATGGCTAGGAAGTCCTGTTGATACAAATTTATTGAATTAGTCAGAAGGAATGTATAGTGAGGGATGACTGCAGTAAGTAGTGAGAAATGCACAGAAAAAGGGAAGAGCAGTCCAGGCAGAAGGGCAGCATGTAACGTTGGCATGCTTGATAAACTGAAAGAAAGCTGGATCGTATTTAGAAACTGAAGAGTAGTATGAAATGAAGTTAGAGAAGTAGATAAGAGCTAGTTCATGCAGCAGGTCTTGTAGGACACAGTAAGAGTGATTGAATTTTATTCTGTGAGCATCACTGGGAAGCCAGTGAACTATTTTAAAGAAGTACTATATTGGGACGCCTGGGTGGCTCAGTTGGTTAAGCGGCTGCCTTCGGCTCAGGTCATGATCCCAGCATCCTGGGATCGAGTCCAACATCGGGCTCCTTGCTCGGCGGGGAGCCTGCTTCTCCCTCTGCCTCTGCCTGCCACTCTGTCTGCCTGTGCTCGCTCGCTCTCTCTCCCTCTCTCTCTGACAAATAAATTAAAAAAAAAAAAAAGAAATACTATAGTAATGATAATATGATAATATATTGGTACATATTATATCATGGTTTAAATAATTTAAATATTAATGATGACTGGTTTTGGTGGGGGGGCTTTGGGGGGTTTTTTGTTTGTTTTTTTGTCTTTTATGTAGGCTCCACACCCAGCCTGGGTCCAGCCTGGGGCCTGAACTCAAATCAAGAGCTGAACTAAGACCAAAAGTCGGACTCTTAACCAATTGAGCCACTCAGACACTCCATGATGGTTGTTTTTAAAAGGTCACTGGGGGGCCAGTGGCTCAGTGGTTAAAGCCTCTGCCTTCGGCTCAGGTCATGATCCCAGAGTTCTGGGATCAAGCCCCACATCGGGCTCTCTGCTCGGCAGGTAACCTGCTTCCCCCCTCTCCCTGCCTGCCTCTGTGCCTACTTGTGATCTCTGTCTGTCAAATTAAAAAAAAAAATAAATAAATAAATAAATAAAAATAAAAGGTCATGGGGGGGAGGCGCAAATAAAATCTTTTATAAATAAATAAAAGGTCACTGGGGACAAAATGGTGAGGCCCAATTAGACTGTTGAAATAGTTCAAGCTGGAGATAGTAGTGGTTGGGTCTAGAGCAAGGGTCATTGGAAATGAAGAAAAGTTTGGGAACATGTTGAGTTTGAGATGGCTTTGAAATATCCAGGTGGAGATATGTCCAGTAAACTGTCTGGAATTCAGGTGAAAGGTCTAGCTAGACTGGCGATTTAAATTTGGAAGCTGTATATCTAAATGGTACTTAATGCCATAGGGGTAGATGAGATCATCTCAGAAAGGAAAAAGGGATAAAGAACTGAGTCCAGAGGAATGTGAACATTTAGAAATTAGGTGGAGAAGGCAAGATGGCCTTTGGTAGATAGGACTGCCCAGACATGAACTCCTCCTCTTCTGCCACAGACCTATTTTGTCTGCAGCCTTCCCATCTAAGTTGAAGCCATCTCCACCCCTTTATCTCACTCCAAAA
Source organism: Mellivora capensis (assembly GCA_004024625.1). Classification (NCBI taxonomy): domain Eukaryota; kingdom Metazoa; phylum Chordata; class Mammalia; order Carnivora; family Mustelidae; genus Mellivora; species Mellivora capensis. The sequence continues at coordinate 37,909 of PISX010011554.1, read as the reverse complement.
ACTTTAATGTCATCCATAACTCCTCTCTCACCTTTTCAGCCCTACCCTCAACCCTCATCCAATCCAAGAGAAACTATGCAGGCTCTACCTTCAGAGTATCCAGGATCTGCCACTAGTTATTCTGACAATTGCCACCAGATTCTTGGAGTGGTCCTTGAACCAATGTATCTGGCCCTCATTACTTCTAACCTCATCTCCTACTTTGCTGCTGCTTTCTCACTCAGCTTCAGTCACTTTGGCATACTGTTGGCAGGAAGGCTAACTCCCTGTTTTTGAAGTCTTTGATCAAATATTACCATCCCAACAACACTTGTGGTGACCTCCCTATTCAACTTTATAACCCACCTCCATACACACACCCTGACCTCTCCTTATTCTGCTCTTTATCCTGTGACTTTCTAGCATTTTTTTTTTGCATTTATTGCTCATTTACCCCCATCTCCACAGAATAAAGTTCTCAAAGATTTGGTCTCTTGTTCACTAGCATGTCCCAGGCACCAAAAAAAAAGTGTCTGTCATGTAGTAGATACTCCCTAATCATTTGTTAAATGAATGGATGAGACAGGAAAACCAGGAGTGTGTGATGAAATGGAAATTTGTGGAGAGGGTGTTTCAGCAAGGAAGGGAGTACTTAGTTGCCAAATGTTGTTGAGGGGTATGTATGATCAAGTGAAGACAGATATATATCCCTTGAATTTGGCAACATGGAGATTTTAAATGACCTTGATGAAAGCAGTTACAAAGAAGAAACAGAAGCCAGATTGGATTTGGAAGAAGTGTGAATAGAGAGAATTGGTGACAGCCTTTAGAGATTTGATTATGCAAGGGAGCAGAGAAATGGAAATTTGAGTTTAGGAAGGATATTTTTCATAAAATAGAAGCTGTAGAACACGTATACATACTATCAAGAATCATCTAGTAGAGGGACGCCTGGGTGGCTCAGTTGGTTGGACGACTGCCTTGGGCTCAGGTCATGATCCCGGAGACCCGGGATCGAGTCCCTCATCGGGCTCCCAGCTCCACGGGGAGTCTGCTTCTCCCTCTGACCTTCTCCTCGCTCATGCTCTCTCACTGCCTCTCTCTCAAATAAATAAATAAAATCTTTAAAAAAAAAAAAAAAGAATCATCTAGTAGAAAGGGAGAGGTTGTTGGAAGTAGGGAGAGAACAGAGACCTTGAGAAGGTAAGAAGGGACTAAAGTGCAAGATGAAAAGTGATGGATCTTTGATAGAAGTCCACTTCTTTCAACAAAACGGAAAGAAAACTAGTGCTTTGTAGCCAGCCTCATTTATTTTCATGCATGGCTTGAAATGTCATCCTGATGGTCATAGCTCTAGCTCCTTAGTTCAAGATCTGCAGAACCTTCTACTTGGTATTTGATCCACAAGCACCTCACTAAGCATTTCCAAAACTAAATCATCTTAACCCACAAAAGCTGTTAATGACACTGCAGATTTGATTTGTTTCTCAGAGATGTGATAGTCACCCCCATTCCTTCTCTGTCCTCAAGTTAAAGAAGTCACCAGATGCTGTCCATTTTCTCTTTTGAGTTACTTCTGGCAATATTGTGTACAGTAGCAAAAAATTAGTAACAGCTATCCATGAGAAAGGAACTACAGATCTCCTACTGATGATGGTTTGACTTATGATTGTATGATTTTACAGTGGTATGCATTCAGTAGAATCCATACTTCAGATTTTGAATTTTGATCTTTTCCTGGGCTGGCACTATGCGGTACGATACTCATGATGCTGGGCAGGGCCATTGAGCTGCAGCTCCAGTCAACTATGCAGTCATGAGGGTAGACAGCCAGTTCACTTAAAACCATTCTGTACAGTCGTTATGTTACTCTTTTTCTGTGCAGTTTCCAGTAAATTGCAGGAGATACCCAACACTATATTATAAAATAGGCTTTGTGTGAAATGATTTAGCCCAATTGTAGACTAATATATAAGTGTTCTGAGCTCATTTAAGGTGGGCTAGGCTAAGCTGTGATTGATGTTTAGTAGGTCAGGTGTATTAAATGCATTTTTGACTCAAGAGTATTTTAATTTTAATAGGTTTATCAGGCTATAAACCCATCAGAAGTTGAGGAAGATCTATAGTTAAATTATGATACTTCCAACAAATAAAATAGGTACTGATAGGAGTTGGTTTCTGGGATATTACTAGATTTTTTTTTTTTTTAAAGAAAGATGCAGAATGGTGTTTAGTTTTTTATTTATTTACTTTTTAAAGATTTTATTTATTTATTTGACAGACACAGATCACAAGTAGGCAAAGAGGCAGGCAGAGAGAGGGAGAAGCAGGCTCCCCGCTGAGCAGAGAGCCCGATGCAGGGCTCTATCCCAGGACCCTGGGATCATGACCTGAGCTGAAGGCAGAGGCTTTAACCCACTGAACCACCTAGGTGCCCCTTTATTGTTGTTCTTAAGCATTACTAGGTATTTGTTTGTCCTTCAGTAATGACTTAAAACGTATAGCAATATTTTTCATACTATTTCTAAGAGATACCTCAGTAATACAGGGATAATTTCCTTTGGGTCTTTGTGAGGGCTTTTGAAGAAGGAGGATTCAAGCTGAATTGTATTGTTACACTGAATTCAGTTAATTTGCAACTCTGTGAGTGCCAGTTACGTACCAGGCATTAGGTATTTTTTCAGTGATCACGCTATATTTTAGAATTTTACAAGATTTCGTTAGGAATTGTTAGCTCAAAAAGATGAACACACACACCTGTTCATTGCAGTGTCATTTACAATAGTCAAGACCTGAAGCAGCCTCAGTGTCAATTGATGGATGAAGGAAATGTGGTAAATGTCTATATTTATAATAGAATATTATTTAACCGTAAGAGTGAAATATTGCCATTTGTGACATGGATTGACCTTGAGTGTGTTATGCTAAGTAAAAGAAAGAAGTACTGTATGATTTCACTTGTATGTGGAATCTTACTAAACAAAACAAAAGAACCAAAGTTCACAGAACAGATTGGTGGTTGACAGAAGTAGGGGATGAGGGGTGGGGGCATGGGTACAGATGGTCCAAAGATACAAGTTTCCATTACAAAAAAAATATAATATGTAGTATAGTGACTGTAGCTAGTCACATATATTTGAAAGTTGCTAAAAGAGTACATCTTAAAAGTTCTCATCACAAGAAAATTTGTAATTAGGTGTGTCGGTGGATGTGAACTAGACTTATTGTGATCATTTGACAATGTATATAAATACTGAATTATTATATTGTATGCCTGAAACTCATATGTTTAAGTTATACCTCAAATTTTTTTAAGGACAGAAAATGATTCATTAAAATCTGCCTGAAAACAGTTTTTAAAAACACTATTCTCTATTCCATAAGACAAAATCCAGATGCTACCTTAGCATGACATATAAAAGGTTCTTCCTCACCTGGCATCTGCCTAATTGGCATTCTGTATCCTATTAGGAATGATTTGCTCTTTTATGCTTCTGTGTACTTTTTGGTCTTCTATGTACTTTTTGATCTCTTCTGCTTGGACTGCAGTGCTCTTCCCTTGTTCCAATCCTTCCCCTTATCTTTCCTTGCCCCATTCTCCTAATGACCCCTTAATTTTTCTGTATGCCTTCAGCTCAGATGTCCTTGCTGGAATCTCCTTGGGTAGTCCTTCTTATTCTCTGCTTTCCCCCAATTTGGGTATTCCCTTCTTTGGACTCTGTAGCATTTTATACATACCTTTGTATGGCAGTCATATTGTATTGAAATTCTTGGCTCTTTTTGTTTCTCCCTGTCTTAAATTGTGAGCTCTTTGAGAATAAGGAGAATCGGAGATACAAAGATACTCATCTTTGTGACATGAAGCCTAGCAATATTAAAACAAAACATAGTGGGGGCCTGGGTCCCTCAGTGGTTTGAGCCTCTGCCTTATCTCAGGGTCCTGGGATTGAGCCCCCCATCTGGTGCTCTGCTCAGCAGGGAGTCTGCTTCCCTGTCTGCCTGCCTCTCTGCCTACATGTGATCTCCCTATGTAAAATAAATAAATAAAAGTCTTTTTAAATAAATAAATTAATTAATTAATTAAAAAAACAAAACAGAGAATCCAGGTAATCTTTACAGCCATCTAATTCTTCATTGGCTGCAACTAGGCCACCCCCAGTCATACACCTTAAAAGCATTCTACTGCTGCTTTCTAATTCAACTCACACTCCGGTCTCAGAAGAACCATATTCAGCTTTGGTGGTTTTAAGAATATTGGGGTGACCCTGGGGCAAATAATACATTGTATATTAATAAAAATAATTTTCAAAATTTTCTCAACAAATAAAGAATATTGGGGTGAAACTTTAGATGAGTGGGAAGGGCTTTCTCTCTCAGCACACATGTATCTGCTTTAACATATGCCTGAAATTCTTTTCATTTCATTTTTTTAGCTGTAGAAAGTTTTAAATGCTTTTATGCAAGAACGAGAATGGTAAGAGATTCATTGGTACTAAAGCTGTAAACCAGTAAAAATGAGTTGTAGGACTTTTTCTGTTGTTTGATATGGGGGCACTTACAGCAGAACTGTGGTACATGGTTTTCCAAAGGAGGCTTCCTACCTGGAAAGAAGTTGCTTGTGTTGTGCATGTGACAAAGTAGGGGCTCCTTTGAAGACACCTGATGTCACACCTTTGCCGAGGATTACTTTTATCTTCACCGCATAGACACATATAAACTGTAAGCAGAATTCCTTGTTGCTATCTCTTAGTCCCCCAATTTAGTGGAACCATTTTATGAGATAGATGTGGGAAAGGGATTCTGTAGCAAAAGTTATGTACTTAGGACATCTGAAAATGTATGCACTCTAAATATGCAGAACTCTGTATTTGCTATTAGAAATGCTAGTCTAGAGTGGAAAACATTTGAACATTGGGCTTTCAGTCACCTATTTCATAACCATTCTCTGAAGTTAATGGTACAGTTGACCCTTGAACAACATGAGGTTTGGGGGTGTTGACCCCCTGTGCAGTCAGAAATCTGCAAATAACTTCTGACTCCCCAAAATTTAACCACAAAAACCCTGCTGTTGACCATAGAAGCCTTAATGATAACATAAACAGTCAAATAATGCATATTTTGTATATTATATGTCCTGTATACTGTATTCTTACAATGATAATGAAGAAAAAAATACATTTACAGTACTGTAAAAAATCTGCTTATAAGTGGATCCGTGCAGTTCGCACCCATGTTGTTTGAGGATCAGCTGTATTGCCTAAACCGTTAGGCCCTTGGCTTTCTCAGTAAGATTAGTTAGCGATATATTCCAGATCCTCTTTCCATCAGTTATTTTTTGAATTGAATCTTTTGTTATTCTTCATCCAAAGACATTTTAGCATACCTCGTACTTATCATTATTAAGTGATATATTTTCTTTGGCAAACTTTAATGTGGATAATTTGCTTTCTTCTAGGCTTTGGGCGGAAAGATGTAGTTGAATATTTGCTTCAGAATGGTGCAAATGTGCAAGCACGTGATGATGGGGGGCTTATTCCTCTTCATAACGCATGTTCTTTTGGTCATGCTGAAGTAGTCAGTCTCCTTTTGCGACATGGTGCAGACCCAAATGCTCGTGATAATTGGAATTATACCCCCCTCCATGAAGCTGCAATTAAAGGAAAGATTGATGTTTGCATTGGTAAGACTATTTACTTTCTGGATCTTCCTGAAACAGTTTGTTAACTATTCTGAGTCTAAATTGAATTCATTTGTTAATATGATCAAATTCTGCCAGGCTGAATTTAAATACTAAAGAACACTTTGTGATTTAACCTAACCATTATTTACTGAGTGTCTGTTTTTATACGGTATTAAACTTAAGTTCTTTAAGGAAGAGAATACAAAATTCCTGTTCTCTAGAAATTTAGATTCTCCTGGGAGAATAAGACACATGAAAAACCAGGGAAAGTCATGGTAGAAGTGAACAGGGATTGTTAGAGGGAACTGAGTACTGTGAGTTGGTTAGAGTCAGGTTGCTTCTTCCTGGAGTCTTTCCAGGAAGTAGTGGGAGAAAGATTGAAAAAGGTAGATAGACTTCTTTATAAAGAGCTTTGAATTCCAGGTTAGGGAGCTTGTTATTGTTATGTAGGTAGTGTGGAATCATTGAAGACTTTTAAGGAAACAGTCTCATGAAGTGTAGCATATTTTCAAAAGAATGATCTGAAGGGGGTTAGGTTGAATAGAAGGCATCAGAGAGACCAGCTAGGAAGCTGTAAACGACAAATGATGAGGGCATGAAAAGTAGGGTTGTTGTAGAATAGAAATGGCAGGATAAGTACAGAAACATTTGAAGGACAAATTATCAGTCATTTAGAATGTTTTAACAAATGATAGAGGATTTGCCTGACAGGTTGATCATTAACAAAATTATCATTGAAAAGGTTGCTTATTTGAGAGTTTTCATTAATCTGGTATTAACTTTTCTGAGCCTACCAGTCAGGGATTTTGGACTCTGCTTACCTTAGCTCTGTTTCCTGATACAAAACAGGGACAGTTGAAATGCTGGAGACAGATAGAAAACCAACTCTGTGCACTAGGAAAAGCCCAGGTGCTCTAAGCTGGACTAACTGTTCTCCCCTCATTGCAAAGCCCCAGATCACTATTTATACTGGTCAGGTTAGTTCAAGTTAGGTCATTTATAAAGATACAAAACACATCTCTGCCCAATTCTCCTTTCCTGTCTGTTATCTAAGTTGCTACTCCCTCTGCTCATAGTCCTTTTCTAGTTCCTGAGTCTCAGAGATACAGATAATCGGGTTTAATAATGTAAGGTTTTCCAAATATAGTTATAGGTCTTCACTGTCCAGTATGGTAGCTGAGGACTTGTAATATGGCTGATTTGAATTGAGATACACTTTTTACATACCGGATTTCAGAGATTGACTTTGGAAAAATAGAAATGCAAAAGTCTCAATTTTATATTGATCACAGTATAAATAAAATCCTGAAATGGTACTTTGGGTATATTGGGTAAAATAAAATGTGTTTAAAATAATTTAACCTGTTTCTTTTTATTTTTTCTTTAATGTGGCTACTAGAAAATTCTAAATTACATATGTGGCTCACATTTTATCTTTATTGGCCAGCATTGTTACAGGGAGTAGTAGAGTGGCATGAATATAACTGTGTCAGAGAACGGGAGGTAGGCTCCCCTTTCTGCATGTATTTGCCTGTCTTTCCTCGGCACCTTACTTACAGAGTGTGCTAGAATATCTTTATATGACAACAATACAGAATATAGCACAAGCCTTTTTGTGTATGTTCTAGGATGTAATGAAACGGTTTGAATTTGGGGTTTGTTAACCCTACAGAGGGCATTTTTTTCTTTTTTAAAGAATTTATCCATGTGATTTTATTTTTCTTTTCTAATTCCACAGATCCCTATTCCTGGACTATCCATAGCTTTAGAAATTCCATTTTTGTTACGATATAGTCTACCATGAGCAGCCATTCATTTGGAATTAGAGAACAAGCTTTCAAGCAAATTAGCCTTTTATTTCCTTATATACTCTTATCTGTCCTTAGTCACAAAGCAAAGGAAACCTGACATTGAGCTTAGGGGACATTTATTTAATGTAAAATCTTATCTTTAAAATATAACATTTAGCATGCTGTCAGGATATGGAAGGTCTTTAAATAACTCAAAGACTTCTGGACCAGAATTTTGAGAAGATCAGATTATCATGATTACCATTTTGAAACATTGTCGCCATGTTGTTGCAGTGCTCTTACAGCATGGAGCTGAGCCGACCATCCGGAATACAGATGGAAGGACAGCATTAGATTTAGCAGACCCGTCTGCCAAAGCAGTGCTGACCGGTAAGTCTATACTCACTTTGGGTATTCTGGGAAGAATATAAAGAATTGAGCCTCCTAGGTAGATGGTCTGTTTCCTCCAGTTAATGACTTTAACTAGATTTTCAAAATACTGTCAGTTCAGTTGTTAATCTTTCTACATCTGGATAATTGGTGTTTGATTCTTACCTAAGAAAAGTAAAGCTTTTCTTTTTTCTTTTTAAATTGGTGTTTAAATTTGTGCTTTCTGTCTTATTTTGGTCAGGGGTAATAGATAATTGTGTGTTACTATCATGTATTCAGGACATGTTTTAAATGTCCCTGACTTTTCCAAGCAAAAATAAACAATTGGGGCTACATCAAAATAAAAAGCTTTTGCACAGAGAAGAAACCAGTCAACAAAACTAAAAGGCACCTTACAGAATGGGAGAAGATATTTGTAAATAACATCTCTAATAAAGGATTAATATCCAAAATATATAAAGAACTTGGAAAAATCAACACCCAAAAAACAAATAATCCAATTAAGAATGGGCAGAAGACATGCATAAACATTTCTCCAAAAAGACAGACAGTTGGCCAGCAGACACATGAAAAGATGCTCAATGTTGGGGCACCTGGGTGACTCAGTCAGCCTCCAACTCCTGATTTCGGTTCAGGTCATGGTCTCAGGGTCATGAGATCAAGCCCTGCATCAGGCTCCATGCCCAGGATGGATTCTATCTCTGTCTTTTCCCTCTGCCCCTCCCCACCCCACTCCTAAGCACACAAACGCACACATTCTCTCTCTTTAAAAAAAAAAAAAAAAAAAATGCTCAACATCACTTACAGCTGTCAGAATGGCTAAAAATCAACAACATAAGAAACAATAGGTGTTGGTGGGGATGTAGAGAAAAAGGAACCCTTGTGCACTGTTGGTGGGAATGCAAACTGGTGCAGGCACTATGGAAAACAGCATGGAGGTTCCTTAAAAAGTTAAAAATAGAACTACCCAGCGATCCAGCAATTGCACTACTGGGTATTACTCAAAAAATACAGAAACACTCATTCAGAGGGACACATGCACCCTGATGTTTATAGCAGCATTATTTATAATAGCCAAGGTATAGAGGCAGCCCAAGTATCCATCCATAGATAAACGGATAAAAAAGATGTGGTATATATACACAATGGAATATTACTCAGCCATAAAGCAGAATGAATTCTTGCCATTTACAACAACATGGATGGAGCTAGAGTATAATGCTAAGTGAAATAAGTCAGAGAAAGACAAATACTATATGATTTCACTCTTGCAAAGAATTTAAGAAACAACAACAAAAAAATAAGCAAAGAGGAAAAAAAGGGAAACCAAGAAATAGACTCTGAACTATAGAGAACAGACTGATGGTTACCAGAGGGGAGGTGGGTAGGAGGATGGGTGAAACAGGTGATGGGGATTAATCACTTGTGATGAGCACCTGGTGATTAAAATAAAAACTTAAAAAAAAAGTGAAAGTAGCTTAAAATATTTAAAATCTCAGAAATTAATTTTTATTGGCCAGTGAGTAGGTTTATGAAACATCTCCTTTGAAATCAGAGAATTTATATTTCCAAGCTGGAACTGCCTAAAACTGCTACTTTTCTAGGCATTGAAGTTGTTCTGATACAAAATTTTTTGTAATGTATATGGTTTTATGATAAGATTCTATATAGGCTGTCAGTTTTTAAGAAGTAAGACATTAAAAAAAAAAAAGAAGTAAGATATTTTAAAATCTAAAATAAATAAATAAATAAATGTCCCTGACTTTTCCAGGTAACATGTTTACCCCCTTTATATGCGTTTTTTTAACATACTTTAATTTTTTTAATCTTTTTTTAATTTTTTTTTTTTTTTAATAAGAAAACCTTTCAAAAAGCTCTGTTGTCTTTTCTAAAACAGAGGATTCTGGTCATAACAATTTCAGTACGTTGAAGAATGTCAGTTACTGTTTTCTCCTTTTTTTTTTTTTTTTTTTTTTTTTTTTTTTTTTTTTTTTTTTTTTTTTTTAGATTTTATTTATTTATTTGACAGAGATCACAAGTAGGCAAGAGAGGCAGGCAGGGAGAGAGAGGAGGAAGCAGGCTCTCCGCGGAGCAGAGAGCTCGATCCCAGGATCCTGGGATCATGACCTGAGCCGAAAGCAGAGGCTTTAACCCGCTGAGCCACCCAGGTGCCCCAGTTACTGTTTTCTCTTAACATATTCATGTCTTTGGAACCTGTTAACATGTATAAGGCTTAGTCTCTGGGTTCATTTTATTCTATTTTCTTTTAAAAATTTTATTTATTTATTTGACAGAGACACAGAGAGGGAACACAAGCAGGGGGAGTGGGAGAAGGAGAAGCAGGCTTCCAGCCGAGCAGGGAGCCCGATGTGAGACTGGATCCCAGGATGCTGGGATCATGACCTGAGCTGAAGGCAGATGTTTAACAACTGATCTACCCAGGCACCCTAGGTTCATTTTAAACTGTCAAGCTTTTTTGAGTGGTAGTATCCATTTCACATGTTTTTTCTTCATCAGAGTGTTTCTTCTTGAAAAACTCTCTGCCATATTATTTTCTGGATTCTTACCTGTGTGAGCACCATTAGAATCACATCTGATCTAAGTCAAGAGCCTGAGGGGTTCTGCTCTGAGCTTGTGTGCTTGGACTTTGTTCTTCCAGTATTATAGTTCTTCCCGTATTACCGGCAAAATTTAGTCCAGTACCCCAAAGAGGCTCTAGAAAAGCTGTTACTGTACTGTCACTCCATTTCCCCCTTCACTTTTCCATGCTATTCCCTGCTTTTCTCTTCTTAAAAAATCTTGGGGCTCAAAGAATCCTTGCATTAGCATTCAGTATATATTTTTATTGTAGACATCAGTTTGGATTTTATTTCAGCAAATCATTACACTTCCGTTATGTTAAATTATGTTAATTTGAGTTGTATTTATTTTAAAGTTTTGTTTGTATGCATTTGTAAATATGGAAGCTATAGGCATAAAGAATTTATATATGGGGGGCCTGAGTGTCTCAGTGGGTCAAAGCCTCTGCCTTCGGCTCAGGTCATGGTCCTGGGGTCCTAGAATGGAGCCTCCCATCAGGCTCTCTGCTCAGCAGGGATCCTGCTTCCCCCTCTCTCTCTGCCTGCCTCTCTGCCTACTTGTGATCTCTGTCAAGTAAATAAATAAAATCTTTTTTAAAAAAAGAGTTTATATTTAATCCTGTTTTTGTATATATTTAAAGTAGCACTATAATACAGCTTTAGAGTTGGAAAATCTGCATTCATAAGATTATTAATGATTATGTCCAGTTGGTAATCCCATAGATTATCTTCTGTTATCTCTATGATGTTGGCATATTGGATTTTGTTTTGTGTTACTTTGGAATGAAGTTGTGGGTGCATTTTGTCCATTGCACAAATAACATACCAGTTTTAGAAAATTTGAGGAGTAAAAAGAAAAGGAAAAGCTCACCAGTAACCTACTACCTAAGACAAAGTTCGTTGAAATTTTGATATATTTTCTTCTTGGCTTTCCTTTTTGGAACATATTGTTTTCAGATAACTTCATGATGTAATACTAGATTTTTCTTTTTTTTTTTTTAACTTTTTTTTTCTTTTAAAGATTTTATTTATTTGACACAGAGAGATCACAAGTAGGCAGAGAGGCAGGCAGGGAGAAGGGGAAGCAAGCTCCATGCTGAGCAGAGAGCCTGCTTCGGGACTTGATGATCCCAAGATGCTGACACCATGACCTGAGTCGAAGGCAGAGGCTTAAACCACTGAGCCACCCAGGCACCGCCCCCTTTTTTTTTTTTTAACTTTCATAACAAATATATTCTGTGTTCTTCATATAAATATTTTTAAACTGCACAGTATTCTGTTAATCAGTTTCTGTTCATTGGAAACTTATTTCCAGATTTATCTACTTTAAATATAGTTCATGAGGAGCTTTATGCATGAAGCTGTTAATGCTTTTGTGATTAATTTTTTTTTTTTTTTTCATTTTTCCCCCTAATTCACAGGTGAATATAAGAAAGATGAACTTTTGGAAAGTGCCAGGTGTGTACTAGTATTATAAATAAGTATCATGAATAACTTTATCATTAATTTTAAAGCAAACTTTAAAAGAGAATGAATTTTTGTTTGATCTCATATATGTCTCCAGATAGGATCTGATGAAGAATATAAATTGCTAACACGTTTTTTTTGTGTGTGCTAGGAGTGGCAATGAAGAAAAAATGATGGCTCTACTGACACCATTAAATGTCAACTGCCATGCAAGTGATGGCAGAAAGGTACTTCCGTTTGCATCTAAGATTGTGTTCATCCTCCTGGTAACATGAAAATATATTTGATTACTAAAAACTAAAACATTTTGGTGAGAATGCTAATACTTTCTTTTAAGCAGTAATTTGGATAATTCTTAAACTTAGTAAAACTTTATTGGTAATAAAAATTTAGTTTGCTTCCTATTTAAAATAATGAACTTAAAAACTTCTATACTATGCTTTCAGTATAAATATGTTGGGTTTTGTAAAACCAGTTGATAACTATGAAGATGTAAAGGGGTTTTTTTTTAATTTCTGGTGTTATATGGATTTTTTTAGCTATTATTGTAATTTCATTCATATGTCTGATTAATATTCCAGTCAACTCCATTGCATTTGGCAGCAGGATACAACAGAGTAAAAATTGTACAGCTATTACTTCAACATGGAGCTGATGTCCATGCTAAAGATAAAGGGTAAGTAAGCATTGGAAACAAATGAGGATATCTTAAATGTTATAGTCTTTATCATCATCTCTGTAACCTTACAAAAATCTTCTTGCTAAGCAGCATAAACATTATGGAGCTCTTAAAATATGCAGATTGCTCTGAGGACACAGAGAATTATAAAACCTTAAAGCCACAACTCATAGGGCTTAAACTACACTTTTGGAAGCATGAAAAGATACCTAACAATATAAGTTCTCTACTAAATATGAGGTGATAATAGAGATAGTAGTGTAGGAGTTCCCAGGAGGAAACTCTCAGTGATGGCTGTACTGGTAGAAAATCCTTCAGGAGGAGATGATACTTGACCTAGACTCAGCTCAGGAAAGCAGAGAGTTTAGGAAACATCATGCAAGAGAAGTTGTGTGAGGGGATGTGCTAAAGCAGATATTACAGCATATTTAAGAAACAATGACTAGACCAGTGTGGCTGAAGCAGACGGTTTACACAGGGGAGGGATGAAGGTTAGGATTGGAGAAGTAGGTAAGAACCAGGTTTTAGAAGACTTGGTATTCTAGTCTAAGGAATTCACAGTATGAGCCACAGTAGCTATTGAAAGATCTTAAGCAAGGGGAAAGATTTTTTTTTTAAGAGGAGTTCTAGGGAACACATTCTGGCAGCAGTGTGTAAGGTAGTTTGGAGAGAAGGACCAGAGATCAAAGAGCAGTGAGAGTAATCACTGTAGGGGTTCAGGCATAATGAAGATATATAATGTTGCAGAGGAATGGAAGTGAAGACACAGGTGCAAGAGATAGTGTAAGAATGGGTAAGGTTTGTTGACTGGATGTGAGAAGGGAGAAAGGAATAAAAAGATAACTACATTTCAGATTCTGAAGCTGAATGACTGATACCTAGTGAGTTATGAAAAGATTGTAGAAGCAAGCCAGGAGGGAGGGAAATCTGTATGCCCAGAGGCATAGAGGGAGCTACATGTGGTTGAACATACCATTATTGAAGGGTAAGGCTCCAGAGGGTCACACCATTGCATGCCAAGCTAAGCAGTTGGAACCAGTTTTCAGAAGCAAGGAAGAATCAGTGAAGGACATTAAAACAAGGAGTAACTACAATAGGGGCGCCTGGGTGGTTCAGTCGGTTAAGTGTCCAACTCTTGATTTTGGCTCACAGTCGTGGGATCAAGCCCCACATGGGGCTCCACACTAGGCATGGAGTCTGCTTGAGATTATTTTTCTGCCCCCTCACCCTCTGTCTCCCCCTCTTAAAAAAAAAAGAAAATTCTACATCAGATTTACTTTTAGAAAAATCTGGCTACAGTTTGGAAGAGAAATTGAAATAGGGGCTGTTTGAGTAGTACAGGAAGAAATAATAAAGGCATGGCAGTAGCCTTGGAGCAAAAAAAGATGGATGTGAAAGAGATGTGGAAGTTAGAATTTTTAGAACTGTTATTTGTGCATTTCTGCTAGAGGATCACAAAAGCCATTTGTTATTTAAATCTCAGTGTAAATTTAAAGTTAATTAAAATCAAATGAACTAAACCTGTAGGGAATCTATAATAACGTAAGCTTCTTCTCACCCCCCACCCCCTCCCTCATACTGTAGTGATCTGGTGCCCTTACACAATGCCTGTTCTTATGGTCATTATGAAGTAACTGAGCTTCTGGTCAAGGTTAGTTCTCTTCTATTTTTCTCAGAATTATATAAAATCACTTAAAATATATATGTATTGACTGTGTTTTTAGAGCTTGGAGGGTATAGAGGAATATGTATAATCATTCTAAGATGTAGGTGATTGATGGGTCAACATTCAACTGCTTTGAGATTTTTAAGATACCTTAAGATTTTAAGTATAAAAATAGCACTGTCATTTTGTGAATACCACCTTAAATGAGTCTGTAATTTGTGGCTAATGGTGAAGTTTCAAAATTCTTGAAAATATCAGGAAGCACTTTGTAGTGATTCAGATATTAGGTTGCAGCAGGCTCATTTGGTCAGCTGCACTTCCCCCAGGATGCTGGGAGGCTCTTGTTTAACCAGCAACTTCCCAGGACTGAAAACAAACTTTTTTTGCTCCCTGTTGGTTAAAAATAGAAGATACATATTCTTCTTCAGAGGAGATAGAAGGATGTTACCCACAGCTATTTCCTTTTGTCCCCCAGTCCCTATACATATATTTGACCACATTCCTTAAGCATCTCTTACTCTGCACCATTCTGCCCCTTTTAATACTTGTATTCATTCTAGCAGCAGCCATCATGGTAAGATATTTGTTCCCAATGACTCCATGCTTGATTTTGGCATGTGCTACCACAGGATACTTCCCCACAGAAACAACTTTAACGATTAGATACTCTGAGTAGCCCCTAAGCCTTTTTAAATGTATAAGCTTCAACGCTACACATCTGGAGCAGTAATGCTTTTCTTACTGTAAAACTGAATCTTGAATTCAACAGAACATTTGGAATATTATTGTAGATAAAAGTGAAACATGAGACAGATTGCATTGAGACCTACAGACAATGATGTTTTCCTAAGACCTGATGTTCCATAAATAAGAATGGCAGGCTGACTAGAGGTCATACGTATAGAGGTTAGCTGAGGTGAAGTTGCAGTTACCAGAGCAGTCAAGCTCAGGAGTGTCTAGATTAGCCAAGTAGATAGAGACAGAATACAGGCAGAAGGTATAGGCAACACTAAGTCAGTTGGCAACCCTTGCTAAACAGTTGGCTAGCAGAAGCTGGCATTTAACTGCAAACATTCTCTTAACTGCTTTTCATGACCTGGACACTGTAGAAATTGTGATGTGATTGCTTAAAAAGCTAACATGATTTTATGCCAGTAGTAGAAGTATAGTGTCAAAGGCAAATGTAGGGACGCCTGGGTGGCTCAGTTGGTTAAGCGGCTGCCTTCAGCTCAGGTCATGATCCCAGCATCCTGGAATCAAGTCCCGTGTCGGGCTCCTTGCTCAGCGGGGAGCCTGCTTCTCCCTCTGCCTCTGCCTGCCACTCTGTCTGCCTGTGCTCACTCTCTCACGCTCCCTCTCTCTCTCTCTCTGACAAATAAATAAATAAATCTTTTTAAAAAATTTTTAAAAAGCAAATGTAACAACAGATGCAATGTACTTTTCTCAGACCGCATCGAGACTGTTATTCTAGGCACTCAGTAATTTCTTTAATGGAGCTTTGAAGCTGAAGTATATTTAGCTGAGGGCCATGAGGGTGAAAGGAAATGTAGAAACCATCTGATGAAAAAAATGAGTGAAGAAGCTGAAGGTGTTAAAACTCAAAAAGAAAAACATAAGAGTTGCTTTCAAGTATTGCCAAGAATATTGATCTCTTTTGCTCCAAAGAAGAGCAGTAGATTGAAGTTTAAAATACATATTTAGGGGCACCTGGGTGGCTCAGTGGGTTAAGCCTCTGCCTTCAGCTCAGGTCGTGATCTCAGGGTCCTGGGACCAAGCCCGCATCAGGCTCTCTGCTCGGCAGAGAGCCTGCTCCCCCACCCCGCCCCGCCTGCCTCTCTGCCTGCTTGTGATCTCTGTCAAATAAATAAATAAAATCTTTTTAAAAATATATATTTAGGGACGCCTGGGTGGCTCAGTCGGTTAAGCGGCTGCCTTCGGCTCAGGTCATGATCCCAGCATCCTGGGATCGAGTCCCACATCGGGCTCCTTGCTAGGCAGGGAGCCTGCTTCTCCCTCTGCCTCTGCCTGCCTCTCTACCTGCCTGTGCTCGCTCGCTCTCTCTCTCTGACAAATATATATATATATATATATATATATATATGTATATACACACACACACATATATGTATATATATATATTTAACTTAATTTAGAAGAGAATTTCTGATAAGACAAATTATCTAGTAATTATGAAAAGTCATGTTAGTTGAGAATTAGTTTCCCATCATTGAAAGTACTGAAAGATTGAGTAGCTCATTTGCCTCTGCAGGAATGCTTTAGGAAGGGATTATGAGAGATGAGAGATTAAGCTAGAATGACTTCTCTGGTCTGTCCAACTCCAGTATTTGGAAATGGCTAAAATTAAAAAGACTGACAATACCAAGTATTAACAAGGATGGGGGAACACTAGAACTCAAATATTGCTGATGGCAGTGCAAAAATAATAGTCACTTTTTAAAAATAATAATAATAGGGGGGTGGCTCAGTGGGTTAAGCCTCTGCCTTCGGTTCAGGTCATGATCTCAAGTCCTGGGATCGAGCCCCGCATCGGGCTCTCTGCTCAGCAGGGAGCCTGCTTTCCCTTCTCTCTCTCTCTGCCTCTCTGCCTACTTGTGATCTGTCAAATAAATAAAATCTTTTAAAAATAATAATAGTAATAAAGCCACTTTAGAAGACTATTTGTCGGGGCACCTGGGTGGCTCAGTGGGTTAAGCCTCTGCCTTCGGCTCAGGTCATGATCTCGGGGTCCTGGGATCGAGCCCCGCGTCGGGCTCTCTGCTCAGCGGAGAGCCTGCTTCCCACTCTTTCTCTGCCTGCCTCTCTGCCTGCTTGTGATCTCTCTCTGTCAAATAAATAAATAAAATCTTTAAAAAAAAAAAAAAGACTTTGTCAGTTTCTAATAAAAGTAAACCTGTATCTACTATATCATCCATCCAGCAATTCCATTCCTAGGGACATAGCATGTGTCCATAAAGAGACTTATGGATGAATGTTCATAACACCTTATTCAGAATAGTAGAAAATTAGCAATAGTCCAAATGCCCATCAAGAGGATGGTGGATAAGTAAGTTATGGTCCATCAATACAATGGAATGCTACTCAGCAATAAAAAGTATTGAGGCAACAACATGAATGAATCTCAGAAACATTGTGTGTGAATGAAGGTAGACACAAAAGTACATACTGAGTTATTCTATTTTTGTAAAGTTCAAGAGCATATAAATCTAATATATGGTGCTAACAGTCAGAATGGGGGCATGGATTATCTATAAAAGGAGCATGAGGGAACATTCTAGGGTAATGAAAGTGTATCTTGAATTGGGTGATGGTATCATGGAGATATAGATAGATTCATATTTGTCACAACTCTTCAAACTATTCACTTTGAAGAACTGTTTTACTATATGTAAATTATACCTCAAAAAAGGGAAAAACTTAGAAATTAGAAAAGATGCAAGTTAAATCTAAAGCTTCATTCTCAGCTATTTTTAACAATAAGAGTTAAGTAAAGGCCTTATGCATAAGCCTAACAACCAGCTACTGGTTTTCCATGGGGGAAAAAATGTATTTCTGAAATAATAGGTTTAAAAAGTGGACTTTGAGTATATAGCCTGGTTAAGCTTGCCTGATGTTAAATTATACAGTACTAATACTAAATTCTCTTAAAAAGTTGAACACTAACTATATGCTTTACCCCCCCCCCAACAACCCCTCAGCATGGTGCCTGTGTAAATGCAATGGACTTGTGGCAATTTACTCCTCTTCATGAGGCAGCTTCCAAAAACAGGGTTGAAGTATGTTCTCTTCTCCTAAGTTATGGTGCAGATCCAACACTGCTGAATTGTCATAATAAAAGTGCTATAGACTTGGCTCCCACACCGCAGTTAAAAGAAAGATTATCATGTGAGTATAAAATGATGAATGTTCAACTAAGATATTAAGATAGCAACAAACTAAAAATTTGTTATTTGTTTTTAGAAATTTTTAAGTAATGGAAAATTTTCCTTACACATGGGTATCTATTGTTGTTCTTACTAGCATATTTAGTCATCTGGAGGTTTCTACTCATTCTACTCTTAAGATGCTATGAAAAAATATATTTGTACTTGATTTTTCAAGTGAAGTTCAATGAGATTGTATACTTTTGAAAAGAGTAAATTTGGGTTTTGTTCCTGTCTTTGGTGTGAGTTTCTTATTAATCTGCCTTGTCGTTTGTAGGATTGTTGTCTTTTAAACATGGACCCCAGATCCTAACCATCTAATATTCTTTGATACCTGGCAGTTCTATGGTATTCTGTCTGTAACTGAAGTAAATGTAGTGAGAAACAGCCACCTAGTTCAGATGTAATATTGCTCTACATAAATGGGAAACTTGTATTAAATTTGTGTTACTCTGGAACAATAAAGGAAAATGGGTGGTTTCACAAATCTGATGAATAAAAGAGAAATCTTGAGAAAATACTCTTCCATTTGTTCATCAGTAGTAGGTGGCTCTTGGAAATACTCAGTTTTTGGCTCATCTACCACCATGATGTTAGAGCACAAACCATCTCAGAGCTCTCTGGTCTGGTAATACGTGCAGTACTCCAGATTCCTACAGACCAAAATAGACCCTGAGTTGGCCATGGGCTAAATCTATGTATACATTTAGGGATGAATTATGTCATAACTGAGGGGGAAACTGGTATAGTACTGTCTCTCTTCTGGGGGTTTATATTTGGAGAATATCTTTAGAACTTCTATCTGAATATTTTGGTAGATAATTTTGAAAATAATTTAAAAAACACTAAGTATTTTTTATTAGGTAAGTCCCATCAGTTTGATAATTCTCATGCAGATCTATATGCTTTTTTTTTTTTCATCTAGATGAGTTTAAAGGCCACTCATTGCTGCAGGCTGCACGGGAAGCTGACGTAACACGAATCAAAAAACATCTCTCTCTGGAAATGGTGAATTTTAAGCATCCTCAAACACATGAAACAGCATTGGTAATGTTTCAGATTAAAGTTTTGAAGATGCAATAACCAAAAACATGTTGAACTAATATAACGTCCTACTTCTGTTGATGATACACAGTAACATAATGTCCTCCTTCTAGTAGTAGAATTATTTTTGAAAATCTGTTTTTTTAAAAAATTAATGCCTGAACATATATTTTTTAAAAAGGTCAAACAGTACAGAAAAATAGAAAACCACACCCCCCCAAAAAGACAATACTGTTACTGATTTGAGTGTCCTTCCAGGAAAAAAAACTTTATTCATCTACTGGTGTATGTTATGTGTAGCTTTTTTATTATTGTAATAGTACACATTATTTCCTTATAAAAATTATAAATACTTGTGATTGAGAATTTCAAACCCACTGAAAGTAATGAAAAATAATCCTATCATCCATCTAAAAACAACTTGGTTTTCCTTCCAGTATTATAATTTTTTTCAAAATTAGTCTGAAGTCTGTATATATCCCCTCTGTACTGTGTAAATAAAGTGTCTGTGTGATTTGAGGCTACTTCCCCGTTAGAGGTAATAACACTTCTGTTATGTTACTGTAACAAAGCTGTAACAAAGTAGATGAAAATTGGACAGTCTATGGAAAAGCAGTGAGAAAAGAATGAGAGATAATAGGGTTAAAGTGATGGAAGATAGGAAGGCAATGGTGTAATCAGAGACTACATTAGAAACACCATTTTTTTAGAAAGATTTTTATTTATTTATGAGAGAGAGAAAGCACATGAGCATGAGGGGTAGGGGGTGGGGGGAGAGGCAGGCTTCCCACTGAGCAGGGAACCCATTGCTGGGTTCAGTCTCAGGATCCCGGGATCATGACCTGAGCCAAAGGCAACACTTAACCAATTGAGCCACACAAGTGCCCCAAATAGCAGTTTAAAAGGAACAAAATCAGTTCTGCTGTATGAATTGCAAAAATGTGCTTTGTGTGAGGGAAGAGAACCCTACATAAACCAGTGTGTTTCAGGGCAAATTTAACTCACAGTCTTAGTTACCTAATATTTCGTAGGTAATTCATTTTCTTGGTTATTGGTTAATTTTCTTTCTTACGGCATGATGTAAACTATGTGAAAGTTATGTCAAAACCTATCTATAAAACATACTAATCCTTTTTGCTAATTTAAGTTGTAAAAAAATATCCAAGTTAAAAAAAAAAGCTTCAGACTAATAATAAATGCTAGTACAAATTTAAAATCATAACATTATTGGACGCCTGGGTGGCTCAGTTGGTTAAGCGGCTGCCTTCAGCTCAGGTCATGATCCCAGCGTCCTGGGATCGAGTCCCACATCGGGCTCCTTGCTCAGCGGCGAGCCTGCTTCTCCCTCTGCCTCTGCCTGCCACTCTGTCTGCCTGTGCTTGCTCGCTCTCTCTCTCTGACAAATAAATTTAAAATCATAACATTATCAAGGTGGTGCAGAGGAATTAAGAAAGACTGAGAAGAAAATTTTCTGGTCTGAAAAGCTAATACTGCATATTATCTCCCCCTAAATATTCTGCTATTAAACAACTTATTTTTGTCATTAATCTTAAAATATACTAGGAGTTAAGTGTTGGTGGATAGTTGTGGTACAGGGGCAGTGTCTTCAGGTTTCCAGAGATCATGGGCCTTGCCCCACGATGGGGCACAGAGTAAAAGTGCAAGTTTGAAATGGACATGATCAAGAATTCTTGGAAATAAACCATTTCCATTCTCTGTGCTATCCTGATAGATGTCCTGGGATGATTACTCAAAACATACCAAAGTAGCTATGTTTACCTGTTAGAAATGGTTTTATTGAGGGCAGAGGAATGATTTTGGTGACAGCAGCCACAACGAAGAATGAATCTGAGGCAAAGTCATGAAGATCAGATAAGCTTTATAGTTAACAACAGGTTAAAATAAGAACAGGTTTCATATGTACCGTGTATTTAGATGTATAGAACAACTTAGTTTGGCAGTTAACCAGAACCTTTATCCCATGAATTCTCAAGCTTTCGATTTAACTTCATATTCTTACATTGATCTAGTCATTCATGCATCCAGACATTTATTGAACACCTGTTGTAAATTATTATCAGCCTCAATATTGGGGAGCAAAGATTTGGGACATGATCATGAGATACATTCTAGGGTTATAACTAGCAAATCCCCACCTCCTGTCTCCTTCCCTCTTTGATATATCATAGATATAGATGCTGCAGACTCCAACTTAGAGTGTATCATCTTCTCCCATTGATTTTAACAAACATGTGATCCAAGCTCCTTATTCTGTTTGAGCAACTAGTTGAGAAGGAAGTAAATACTGATCTTGTCAGCTGTTTGACCTGTGCTGTTACCAGGCAGCATCTAGAGCTGATGAACGTCTTACTCCTTGATGTAAAGAAACTCCAACCTTAGGAGTTACCAATTAAACTTTTAAAAAGAACATAGACACCATGCTATGTGGGAGTAGCATTTAAAGGAGTGTTCATGATGTTAATTTAAATTTTCATTACATCAGTTGTGGCTTTTTCAAAGATACAGGGCAACTATAAAACTCGATCAGAATATTTAGTTAACATATCTGATAAATAGGATTTGCAGGCTAGGCCAGTATTTGGGAATTGTTGTATATTCTATCCAATAGAAAGTCTTGGAGTAGCAAAGTCAGGTCAAAAATAAAACAAAGAGGTTAAATAACTTCTTAGTTGTTCTTGATTAGAAACACAAATGTTCTTAAGTAAAAATTAGTTATGTATAGTCCTTGATTAATGCTGCAATTTAAATTATCTAGCATTGTGCTGCCGCATCTCCATACCCCAAAAGAAAGCAAATATGTGAACTCTTGCTAAGAAAAGGAGCAAACATCAATGAAAAGACTAAAGAGTAAGTCTGCTTTTAGTAATTAAAAATTGACACTTTTTTGGGGGGGAAAATACATTGATTGGCTGACTTTTTACTTTTTCTTTTTAAGATTCTTGACTCCTCTCCACGTGGCATCTGAGAAAGCTCATAATGACGTTGTTGAAGTAGTGGTGAAACATGAAGCAAAGGTATACTTCCTTTTTGGTAATCTTTGGTAATCCAATGAGTTATTTTCTGTTCAGCAGATGAAACTCCTGGGTTCCTAAACTGCTTACTCTCTCATAAGTATTACTTTTTTCCTCTTAACCTATACTTAAAAATAGTCTAGCAGATACTTTTCTTTATCTGATTTTTTGCTGGAAAGCCTAAGGAAGGATTTACTCCAAAAAAAAAAGAATTCCTTCCTATATATCCTTCCTTCTCCATTCCTTTTACCCTCACCCCATCAGTCAAGGTATCCTAAAGTTCTTTTTCTAACAGAATACTCTTCAGAATATCCTCAGCTAGAGACACACTGATTATGACCAGTTATCTCCAGTCTTCTCTCACTCACCTTGGCTACCATGGTAACTCTTGTTGTTTACCTCAGCCACAGTCTTTCTTACTCTGTTATTTCTATGACTAAAGCGAAGGACTTAGAACAGAAGGAAATAAATCATTTAAATAATTTGACTGAAAACAGTTCCCCATACTGTGAAATCAGTGTTCTTTAGTAGGCATTTGTATACAAAGCATTTTATTCTTGGAATAATTATGTTTTCTTTTTTTTTTTTTTTTTTTTAAGATTTTATTTATTTGACAGAGATCATAAGTAGGCAGAGAGATAGGCAGATTGAGAGGAAGAGAAGCAGGCTCCCCGCCGAGCAGAGAGCCCGATTCGGGGCTTGATCCCAGGACGCTGGGATCATGACCTGAGCCGAAGGCAGAGGCTTTAACCCACTGAGTCACCCAACAGCCCCAAATTGTGTTTTCATCAGGCTAGAAATCACCATTTCTTACCCAGGAACTTTGAAAAATACCACTCAGTAAAAAATACACGTGGCATCCCACATTGGAAGAGATGACAGTCACCAAATTCAACAGTTCTCACAGTTTTTAGCCACAGATCCTTGCCTTTTCCAAACAAAATCTTTAGTAGAAATTCATTACGTAACAAAGAATGGAGCTGCTGTGAATGAAGGGAAAAGAAAGGAGTAAGACCCTTACCCCATGGGTGACACCACGGCTCTTCCCTAAATGTGCTTTGCAGAATAATTTTCTGATCTTCCCTTCCTTGGGATCCCACTCAAGGAAGCACTTAGAATTCTTTCTACAGCTTTTTCTTTGTGTTTCCTCTCAGTGTCCTAATTTCTTTTTGATATGGGGGGATTTCTTGAAAATGTGTAATCTCAATCTTTCCTATTGTAAATTATTGAATAAAATAAAGTTTATTCTGCTTGACTGCTTGGCCTGTCTTGTCTGTCTGTTCTATAACTTTCCATTGATTGCTTTTTTCATACATGTGGTACATTACTAGAATATCTGAATACATATTAAATGTGAGTCATGAAACTCCCTCATACAGTCCTGACTAGTGGGGCCAACCATCCAGGTTTGTCCAGGAACAGAGGGACTTCCAGAAACACAGGACTATTAGTACTAAAACCAGGGAAGTCCCAGGCAAACCAGAAGAAGTTTGTCACCCTGATCTTAACACAAAGTGGTACCCAAATAAAGTTTTCAAGTGGATGTATTTCACATTTCAGTGAGTTTTGGTATGTGAATAGGTAGATTAATTGTCTTCATCGTTTTAAATCAGTTTTCAAGTTCCATAAGCATGGAGATAAGCGATTTATAATCCAGTTTTGGTTTCTCTGAGGAAGTCTTACTACATTCCTGTTCAAATATTCTCCAGTTCCATGAATATGAATTGGACTATGTCTCAGATTACACTGGTGGCCACAGGGCTGATTACTGAGGAACTTGATTTCTCACTTATGTTTTAAAAAAGTATTTACCTGGTGGGGAAGGGTGCAGGTGAAGATGAGATGGAGTTAACATTTTACTTTTTTTTTTTTTTAAGATTTTATTTATTTATTTGAGAGAGAAAGAAAAACAGACAGTGAGAGAGCATGAGAGGGGAGGTCGGAGGGAGAAACAGGCTTCCCACGGAGCTGATAGCCTGATATGGGGCACGATCCCAGGACTCCCGGATCATGACCTGAGCTGAAGGCAGTCGCTTAGCCAACTGAGCTACCCAGGGACCCTTCTTTTTACTGTATTTTATTACATATCCATCAGTTTCTCCCTTTATCAACCCATAAATGTATACGTACATGTTACATGTTTCAAAGTAATTTGCAAATTGCTATACACTTCTCCCTAAATATTTCCATGTAAGCATCATCTAGAGGCCAGAATTTATTTACAGGTTTTTTGGGAGTGCAGAACTTACATGCAGTGAAATGCACAAATCTTAAATACACATGTCCTGAAGTTTGACTAATGTATACACGTGTGTTACTGTTACCAGATTCATCAAGGTATAGAAGTTACAGAAGGACCCCATCCAAGGCAATCACCACCCCTAGATGCAACAGCCATTTCATTTATTTCCTGTGTAATTAATTTGCCTGTTCTAGGCCTTCATGTCTATAAAATTGTACAAGGCATACTCTTCTGTAAGGCTTTCTCCTCTGTATATTTTGGAGATTCATCCATGTACCAATCATTTGTTCCTTTTTATTGCTCAAAAGTATTTTGTTGTGTGTATAGACCATAATGTATTTACCTATACAGATTATATTTTACATGATAAAAATCGAAGATTAAGCCAGTAGCAATAAATGTTTTAATGCTAATTTAGTCTCCGGCTTTGTTACTGTTGCCAGTCTTGGGGTTAGTCTCCACATTTCTGGACCTTAGAGATCCATAAAAACATATGGATTAAACTTTCTTACGCAATGGCTACCTCTAACTGCAGTAAATATACTAATACTGTAATGCCAGACACAACTGTTACTCAGCATTTCCTGCTTTTAACTCAAAAAAGGTTCTCATCTGATACCAGCCTTCATGAGCTTGTGAATTTCTGTTCTAGATTGAAGCAAAAACACTTGTTTTGGCATTGGAAAATAGACGTCATGAGAAAATAATTGGGATTTTAAAATTAGTAGCAAGTGTTAAATACATGATTAGATGGTTTTACATTTTGAGCTACAGGCTAATTTTAGCTTTTTCTGCATTGTTAAGGTGAATGCTCTGGATAACCTCGGTCAGACTTCTCTGCACAGAGCTGCACACTGTGGTCATCTGCAAACCTGCCGCCTACTCCTGAGCTATGGGTGCGATCCCAGCATCATATCCCTTCAGGGCTTTACTGCCTTACAGATGGGAAATGAAAACGTGCAGCAGCTTCTTCAAGGTAGTCAATGCTTTCATGAAGTCAGCTTTTCAAAATTAACCTTTCAGTTTTTTCACACAGGGGTGCCTGGCTGGCTCAGTCAGAAGAGCATGCAACTCTTGATTTCAGGATTGTGAGTTTGAGCCCCACTTTGGGTGTAGAGATGCTTAAATACATAAAACTTCAAAAATAAAAAATTTTGTCACATACTATGTAGAAGTTGGTAACAAAAAGAAAATGTGGAGTATTTGGCTATTACTTCTTAATTCATTACACCCAGTGTTCCAAATGTCCAGTCTTACTATGATTTTGTTCCAGAAGCATTATCTGCTCAATATGTCTTAATAGCTGGCTCTTAAGTTTGTATCTAGAAAGTGTTTAAGATGTAATAGTTGCTATTTTTTTTTTTAAGACAGGAAAACATAACAAGGTAGGTATCTCAGTTGAGCATCCATAATGATAAATAGTACTCTAAAGACTGGCCCTGCCTCTTCACGGTTTCTTTATGTCCTTTATATTATGAGGCACGTAGAGTTTTTGTACAAGGTAATCCACTGTTTGACTTATTACAACATTTAGCTCTTGAATACATGCATATTTATTATATTTTTAAATATTTTAGATCAATATCTATACATTTTGTGTAGGTTATACATTTTACCCTAGAAATCTGGTCTAATTTTAAAGTGACTTTGACGCCTGAAAGCTCAAATGAGAAGAAATGTAACAGATCAAGCCTCTTGTATCTTTAACAGTCATCTTTGATGGTCATTATGCCTGTGATCTAGAAACTACCTTTTGAGAAAAACACTGAATAGGTGAAGGCAGGTTGACAAAACAACCTGGAAACTGCCAAAACTGAACTAAACTACAAGACTCTTTCAGGATTCCCTTTAGTTCCTCATATACTGCACATTTGTTTCAGTGTCAGTTTTGGGGTGTCAGTGTTAATCCTATTCAGTTGCCTTGTGATAGACATTTACTAGTTTGTGCTAAGTGTGATTTCTTACTTTTCCCACTAGGTTTGTTTTTGTTTTTGTTTTTGTTTTTGAAGATTTTTTTTTAAGATTTTATTTATTTATTTGACAGAGATCACAAGTAGGCAGAGAAACAGGCAGAGAGAGAGGAAGGGAAGCAGGCTCCCCGCCGAGCAGAGAGCCCGATGTGGGGCTCGATCCCAGGACCCTGAGATCATGACCTGAGCCGAAGGCAGAGGCTTAACCCACTGAGCCACCCAGGTGCCCCTTTTTTGAAGATTTTATTTATTTGATAGAACACAAGCAGGAGGAGCAGCAGAGGGAGAGGGAGAAGCAGGCTCTCCGCTGAGCAGAGAGCCCAAAACAGGACTTCGTCCCAGGACCCTGGGATTGTGACCTGAGCTGAAGGCAGACTCTTAACCAACTGAGCCACCCAGGCATCCCCTCCACCTAGTTTTTTAGAGTAAGTTGTCGAAGTAGAATTTCCAGGTCAACAGATAACATGTAATTGTTAAATCATCTTTTAGAAAGGTTGTTAAGTACCATTTTATACTCCTGCTAACAGCATAAGACAAGACCTGTTTGTCAGAACTGGGTATTCTGATTCTTAATCTTTTCATTTGGTGAATGTGTGTGTATGAACTTGAGAAGTAATAGATGCTTTTTTTTTTAAACATGAAGTATAGAAATACTATCAGTGTAGCTCCCCCATTTCCCCTTTGACCACTAATGGATGCAAAAGAAAAACCCAGTATCTCATTATTTTAATTTGCATTTTAAGATACATGTTGCAGTATTTTTTCCATTTTTTATTTGCCTTATAACTTTGTGGGTTTTTTTTAAGATTTTATTTATTTATTTGACAGACAGAAATCACAAGTAGGCAGAGAGGCAGGCAGAGAGAGAGAGGGAGAAGCAGGCTGCCTGCTGAGCAGAGAGCCCGATGCGGGGCTCGATCCCAGGACCCTGGGATCATGACCTGAGCCGAAGGCAGAGGCTTTAACCCACTGAGCCACCCAGGCGCCCCTGTAACTTTGTTTAATGTTATATTATTGCCTGACATATTCTTCCAAATCAGTATTGGTTCTGCCTTCAGTGTACTTACTCTGAGATGCTTTTTTATTCCAAGTATATAAAAATATTCACTTATATTTTCTTTTAGTATTTTTAAATTTTAATTTTTTTACCCTTAAATCTTTAAGCCATTGTAATTTATTTTGTTCTAAGATACAAAGGTACATGTTTTCTTCCTTTCCTGTGAAATTTTAAATGAGCTATAAAACAGAATTTCAGACCTGAAAATTACTTTAGTTATCTTCTAGTCCATCTTTTCTCTTTTTAGAACTGAAAAAAATCTGAGGCCTCTTGACCCAGTTCAGATAGCTAGTTAAGAGCAGAACCATGGTTAGTTCTCTGGCTGTTGGTCTCCTAATTTAAAGCTTTTCCACCATCCAGTGGCCTTGGTTGTAGAACATGCCAATTTGAGAAGTAATGGATCCTTTTTTTTTTTCTTTCATCTGTTTTATATTCCATTATATTGTTTTAATCATATTTTAATTCACATTTCCATATATTTTGCTTATTAATATGTATATACATGAAATGTTTCCTCCCAAAAAAGAAAAACACTTTTTTTTGTCTCACAAAAATTTTTAACAGTCTTTCTGGTTTTCCTCTACTACCATGGAGATTTACTATATAATCTACCAAACTGTAAGAGAACTTTACTTTAAGATAAGATGCCTCTCTTAAAGCTTAGTCCTGCCTTCTCTATGGGAGTTTTAATCACTCTTTCCTTCTCTCTTTTTAGAAGGCATCCCATTAGGTAATTCAGAAGCAGACAGACAATTGCTGGAAGCTGCAAAGGCTGGCGATGTAGAAACTGTAAAAGTAAGATATGATCTTGCGTTTTTGTTAACTTTTTATTTACAGTGTTTAATGAATCTGTATTGTTGTAATGAAGAGCCTAGTTATTTATATGTGCCTTGTTTTAAAAGGTTAATAATGATACTCTAGTTCTCCACAAGTGAGAATCTTTGTTCAGCAAAGAAACTTTTCACATGCATCTCAGTAAATACCTGACAATCACAGATTTAAATAAAGTGCATGTTTATGGAAATAAATTTCATTTAAAGAACCTGTTTGCCCCTTTAAAAGAACAAGATATAAATTATTGTCATTTGTTTACATATGACACATACAACAGGAAAGGGACCAAGAACTACTAAACAGTGTGTCACTGTGTCAGTGTATTTCTTCTGGTTTCATTTCTTTGCCCTCTCTACCACTGTGTTGCCATTTTTCAGAGCCACTCTCTCCCAATAATCTTCAGTTCATCTAGCCAACTTCAGTTCTAACATGGCCCATCTCCTGTGGTTGTCCTCCATAGAATAACCCTACCTCAGATTTTCCTTTACTTTTTACCAGAGTCATATGTAGTGTCTTAATGCCTGTACCAGATATTTCTGTTACCTACAGAAGTTGTATATCCCAGTAAATAACTCAGAAGCCTTACATTTTTAAAGAGCAAGACTACTTTTCCATTAAACTAATATAGATTAAAAAAATAAACATGTTGGGGCACCTGGGTGGCTCAGTGGGTTAAAGCCTCTGTCTTTGGCTCAGGTCATGGTCTCAGGGTCCTGAGATCGAGCCCCACATCGGGCTCTCTGCTCAGCGGGGAGCCTGCTTCCCCCTCTCTCTCTGCCTGCTTCTCTGCTTGTGATCTCTGTCTCTGTCAAATAAATAAATAAAATCTTTAAAAGAAAAAAAAAGGCAATTTAAAAAAAGAAAAAATTAACATGTTTTATGAATGAAATAATTCTTGAGTAATGCAGTGGGTTTTGGGCTTTTTTCCACTTTATTCTAATGTTATTTTTAATTCCCAAAGCTATCAGGGAGAAAAAAAATCTTTGTTCTATTTCCCCAACCCCTGCCCCTCTTGCTCCTAGACTTTTTCAAAAACAGTGCTCATCCTATTTAAGGGAACAGTGACATGCAATAAGTTTTATAAAAATCTAAATTTATAAATTTGTGACGGAAGTAGCTACATGAAGCATTTTCACTGTATTTTTATTTGGTGTCCTCAGTCCTGAACAGACACACGACATAAAGTCGATTTTAGATTTTCAGAGAACGAAATATTCTGGTCTCATCTGAACTTGAGCTTTGAGGAAACACGTCACTGTCCTTTTAAATAAAGAGATTTCAGGAAGTTGATTTAAAAGTCACTGTGATCTTTTCTGCTTTATCTCTGTAGATAGTACAGTCATCTCCAAGTAATTTAAGATTTTATTTTTTAATAATTTCATTTTTCAAAAAAAACACCGTTATAATGGAATCTTATTGTTTGATTTGTTTTATATTTACATTTTCATTCCCTTAAGTGGAAGGTTAATAATATATTGGAAGGAGAATTTGGTTTCTATTACTAAGTATTACTGACTTGTGGAAAAACAAGTCACTTAAGTTAAAAGAAGTAAGCTGATTTTTTTTCTGGAAAATTGATTTAAAAATTAAAGGCAATTAGTTAAAGGTCAACTAGCTGATTTTTTGTTGAGGGGGTAAAATTTTCAAATGTTCATGTGCTTACATTATTAAAGAGCATAAAGCTATATTCAGTACATATAATATTGAAGGCTAGACTTCATTTTCATAAAGATAAAAGGAGTCCAGGGTTGCCTGCGTGGCTCAGTGGGTTAAAGCCTTTGCCTTCAGCTCAGGTCATGTCTCATGTCCAGCCGCATCAGGCTGCCTGCTCAGCAGGGAGCCTACTTCCCTTCCTCTCTCTCTGCCTGCCTCTCTGCCTACTTGTGATCTCTGTCTGTCAAATAAATAAATAGAATCTTTAAAAAAAAAAACAAAACCTCATTCCTACCTAGAGCCCTTCTTCAAAGCCTGAGTCCATATACCTAACAGCCTCTTGTTTGGGAAGCATAAGAAAGCTTTATCAGTCCAGTAATTAAAACCCTTGAGGTTAAACATACAGATATCTTTTGGATTTATGATTTATATTTATGATTTATATTTATATGATTTATATGTATATTATATTATATATATTATATTATTTATATTATGATTTATATTTATGATTTATTTGGCTTAGGGTATCCCTAAGGAATAGGGTATGGTAGAATAGTAAAAAGTCTTACTAATATAGATAGTCCTTAAACTCTTTTTGAGTACCATGATTTATTATTTATGTTTCTTTTCTCCCCCAAACATTTGTACTTTTCATACAAGCATGAATAAAAGTGTTACTCTTAAAGCTTTTCTCAGCCAGTCTTCCTCATCTAGACCAAAGAACACAAAGAAGTATTTGACTATTTTCTTAGTTTTCCCAAGGAACATAAGTGTAGTTCCTTGATTACGAGCATTACCTAGGAACTTGTTAGAAATGCAGGTTTTTGGGACACCTGGGTGGCTCAGTTGGTTAAGCAGCTGCCTTCAGCTCAGGTCATGATCCCAGCGTCCTGGGATCGAGTCCCACATCGGGCTCCTTGCTCGGCAGGGAGCCTGCTTCTCCCTCTGCCTCTGCCTGCCACTCTGTCTGCCTGTGCTCACTCTCTCTCTCTCTCCCTCTCTCTCTGACAAATACATTTTAAAAAAAAAATAAAAAAAAAAAAAAAAGAAATGCAGGTTTTCAAAAAAAAAAGAAAAGAAATGCAAGTTCTCGGGCCCCACCCCAGACACACTAAATTGGAAAATATGGAGGCAGGACCCAGTGCACATGACCATTTGAGAACTGCTGGTGTAGAGCAGAACTTTTTAAACTTTAAGGTGCTTACAGATCATCTAGGAACCTTGTTAAAATGCAGATTCTGACTCCGTAGATGAGGGTCTGAGATTCTGCATCCTTAACAAACCCCAGGATCCAGCTTACCTTGTCACAAAATGGAAGTTAGGATTGCCGGTAATCGGTGCTTTAGATTACCCCTATGTAAATAGTAGTAGTAATAATGGTTAAATTTACCCACTAGCTTTAGCAAAAGATGATACATAGATAAGAGGACCACAGGGATTCCCAATAAATGACAAGGTGAACTAAGAATAAGTCGTTTCTGAGAATACTGATTTAATGAGGTAAGAAATTCAGTCAGGCATTTGAAATTTCTACTAAATGAATGAAAACCTATCAGAATATGTAATGTCACGTGTATACTGTGTTCCATCCTGCAGAAACTGTGTACTGTTCAGAGTGTCAACTGCAGAGACATTGAAGGGCGTCAGTCTACACCACTGCATTTCGCGGCTGGCTATAACAGGGTGTCTGTGGTGGAGTACCTGCTGCAGCACGGAGCCGACGTGCATGCCAAAGACAAAGGGCAAGTACCAGCTATTGCCATGGCCCCTTTTCCTTCATCTGACCTTCTTAGGAAAATCTGGGAAAACATCTTTTTAATCATTTTATGGTAGTTGTGGCTCTTTTGTTTTTGGGCAGGTCTGTTACCTAACACTGGCTTAAATGTAGCTTCTTGGTTTCATTTAACATTTTATGATGATTAGCTTTTATATAGATTTATTTGCATCATGCCTTATAATCTTATAATGACTAAGGAGATTAGTGTGATTGATTTTCAATATAATAAATTTTTTCAGTTTGCACTGAGGAGATTTAAATTCTTCCAGTTTACCTTAAAATTATTTTTCTTTAACGATATACAATTCTTGGGGTCCCTGGGTGGCTTAGTTGGTTAAGCAGCTGACTCTTGGTTTCAGCTCAAGTCGTGACCTGGAGGTCGGGGAATCAAGCTCCACTCAGAGTCTGCTTGAGATTTTTGTCTCTCCCTACAACCTCCTTCCCTAACCCCCTACCCCACCTCACCCCACCCCAGGCTCCTGTATGTGCTTGCTCTCTAAATAAATAAATAAATAAAATATTTAAAATATACGCACACACCTCAATTCTCGATCGAGTCTATAGGTGTTTGTTATGTTCTCTACAATTTAAAATATTTTTCAGGCAGCCCTCTCGGGTCCCCTCCCTCTTTAGGAGCTTTGTACTATCACTTTACTATTGCTCCCACCAAAAAGAAAAAAATGTTTATATTTTTAAAATTTCCTCCCCACACCCTCCAAAAATAATTCCATTTCTGTTTCAGTAAATTTAGGTTCTATAAAATATAAGCAGCGTGATCCCTTATGCAGTTGAAGAAATTTATCAGCTATATACAATTTCTAAATTAAACATATCTTCGTGTTGCATTGCTTATTAATTTTTCATTTCAGAGGCCTTGTACCTTTGCACAATGCATGTTCTTACGGACATTATGAAGTTGCAGAACTTCTTGTTAAGCATGGAGCAGTAGTTAATGTAGCTGATTTATGGAAATTTACACCTTTACATGAAGCTGCAGCAAAAGGAAAATACGAAATTTGCAAACTCCTGCTCCAGGTATATTTATGTACTTACTGTGGACCTGATTTATTACTAGATGTTTATTATATTTCTAATAATTTTCAATATAAACTTAAACTGGTAAAGGGGTATGAAGCAAAGCTATATAATTCTCAATCTAGATTTCAGAATAAATGTCATGAACACTATATTTTACTCTATGGGGATGTTTACCACACATAGATTTATTATTGTATAAAGCCAGCTATCATCAAGTAACAGTTATCTGATTGTTATCCTAATTTTTCCTATATACTTCTTTAACCTCAAAATATTTGATAGATTATATAATTTATAAGACAGATTTAATTTGGCACCAATAAAATTGATAGTACTGGTTTAATACAGGTATCCGTGTTGATATTTTACAGTAAAAACAGAAGTTAGGGTGCTTGGCTCGCTTAGTCAGTAGCTCATGCAACTCTTGATCTTGGGGTCATGAGTTCAAGCCAACATTGGGCATAGTGCTTTCTTAATAAGAAATACATTAAATTTTTTTAAAAAAAGAAATACGTTAAATTTATACTTTATTTCAGGGTTTATGAAAATAAGTTGTTCATGAAATTCTGCCTTATTTTGAATGTAGTTTAAATTTTTACTGAATTGCATTATAGGGGCTCCTGGCTGGCTCAGTGGGTAGAACATGCAATGCTTAATCTCAGGGTCATGAGTTCAAGGCCCACACTGGGAATGGAGCCTACTTTAAGATACAAGAATAATAATGATAATAAATAAGTTACATTATAAAAGCCCAATAATATTTAACTGCCTCTGTATTCTTTTTATTAAAATTTTCTGTGTACTGTATTAAATATAACAAACATGTTAACTCTAAGGTAGAATCTCTCAGTATAAAATAGGTTTTTTTGCTCTAGTTCCATTAACTATTTTCTCATAGACTAAGAGCAAACTTAAGCCAATTCCTCTTTGTTTTTCACATGCTCAGCATGGTGCAGACCCTACAAAGAAAAACAGGGATGGAAATACCCCTTTGGATCTTGTTAAAGATGGAGATACGGATATCCAAGATCTACTTAGGGGAGATGCAGCTTTGTTAGATGCTGCCAAGAAGGGTTGTTTAGCCAGAGTAAAGAAGTTGTCTTCTCCTGATAATGTAAATTGCCGTGATACCCAAGGCCGACATTCAACCCCTTTACATTTAGCAGGTAAGTGATCGAAGTTTCACAGGTTTAAGCTCAATGTCTAAGGTTCATTTTACCAGAGTAAAATATTTCCTGAAAGTAAACTGAGAAGATGCAGTTCAAATATTTCCTAATGCTACCGTTACACCTGAGTGTGTTCGTACAGGCCGACTATGTTTCGTGTTCACTTTAGTACTGGTGCATTACCACAGTAAGAACAATGGAAGGAGAATCTGTCAGTCACTGTAGTGCTTTGGAATCTCTATTCCAGTCACCATAGTTTTAAATCCTTTTTCCTTGAGTGAGTTTTAGCTATAGAAACTTGAAAAATCAGCGTGCTTGGGCCAGCCTTCCTCATGGGAAATTAAAGCTTTCCATTCTTCTGATGACAGCCATTAAGCACAAGCAGAAAAAAAATCTTAAGGCTTTCAAAAGTCACATAAACCTATTGCCAGAGTTGTTATATTAATTCCTTAGGTCTGCTGTAACAAGGTACCACAGACCGGGTGACTTAACAGAAGACACTTTTCTCCCATTTGTGGAGATCAGGGCATTGGCAGGTTTCTCCTGATGCCTCTCTTCTCGGCCTGCAGACGGCCACCTTCTAACTGTATCGTGACTTGGCCTTTTGTCAAAGTTGTATGCACGTGTCTGGTGTCTCTCACTGTCCTAATCTTTTATAAGGACACCAGTCAGATGCGATTAGGGCCTTCCCTAACAGCCTCATTTTAACTTTATTACCTCTTTAAAGATTTTATCTCCTAATACGAAGTCACATGCTAAAATAGTGACAGAGCCAATACAAGAATTTGGGAAACAATTGAGTACATAACATTTTTATAAGTTTCACTCATGAAATTGACACAGTGCACCTTTTTTTTTTTTTTTTTTTTTTTTTCCCAGTGCAAATGCACAGCATTTCAGTTCAGTTTCTTTAGCTGCATTGAAAATGCTAGGGAGTGGGCCATTAAAATCACTGAGCTTACATCTAATACTTCAGTGGTGTTACATTGTAGACATAATTTGACTCATACAGGTTTATCTAAGTACATATAGTTTAAAAAGAAAAAAAGTAAATAGAGAAAAAAGTAATGCAGGTGTTTCTGCCACTTTGTGTAATATGGGAGATGGAAGTCTACCCCTTCTCTTTTTTTTCTCTCTGTTTATTTTAGTCTTATAGTGTGAATAACTGAGTATATTCCTAGTATTTAAAAGATAATTTTGGTTATGTGTGATTTGTACTTTTAAATTTTCACCCACTGTCCAAGGAAAAGAATTACTCTGTATGTCTTTTAGAGAATTTTGAAAGTGGTAACTACACATTAACATGGTAAGAAAAGGCTTTTACTTCCACTGGCAATCAGGAGTTTCTCATCTATGCAGACAGGATGTGACCTTTGTATATTTGAATTATGCTGTGTATATTTATTTGCAGTAGCTTTTCTGTATCTTTATGGTAGCTTCTCTAGAACATTTAATAATTACTATTTAAACCCATGTTGTCGGGTGCCTGAGTGGCTCAGTTGGTTAAGCATCTGTCTTCAGCCCAGGGTTCTGGGATCGAGCCCCATGTTGGACTCCATGCTCAGCATGGAGCCTCCTTCTCCCTCTCCCTCCCCTCTGCTCCTTCCCTCTGCTTCCTCTCTATCCTGCTCTCTCTTCCTCTCAAATAAATAAAAATCTTGAAAAATATATATATAAATCCATGTTGTTTTTATAGGTGGTAAATAGGTTGTATGTACAAAACATTTCTGCCCACTTGTGCAGTATTATACCTTGAGACCTGGAAGGACTGTGGGATTCATTGTAATACTTAGCTTATGGTAGTTCTGTGGTTTTGTTTTCTCTCCTTGATCTTATTAAATTTTTTGGCTTTAAATCCTTCAGCATAAAAATAAAAACTACAAGAAAATAAATGTGAAAAATATTTTGAACTGTTTAAAGTTTCACGTGGTAGCTGGTTTTATGTTGACAAAGTTAAGTTCTAGATTTGCTCTCAATCTGTGATTAGGCGTCAAATAAAATATGCTTTATCATAAGACTGTACTAAGATAGCTGACAATTCCCAAGATGACAGCTAAGAGGTTATGGCATATTTATAATATACCAAGTTTTATTTCATGGCTTTAACAACATTAGATTTTGGTGCCATACTTGCAGAGATGTATATCCCTAAGATCTCTCTCTACAAAAAGCATGTCTTTGTGTCCTTCTGGGAAAATGGGGTCCTGAGACCCATGCTGGTGTGCTGCCTCCTACTCTGCCGGCCACTTGTGTTCCTAACTTGATTTTTATATACTTGAATGCCTTTTACTTGTAGTCCTTGAGACCACGTACCTGAGTTTAGGAAGTTGCATGTAACAACCATAAAGCCAGGGACTTTGGTAGAAGACTTTAGAAGGAAAGATACAAGCAAATCAGTCAGTTTTAACTTTTGAGAGTTTCTGAAATGAATGAGTGTCATCACTGGAAGCTTCCAACTTGAGACCAGTAGACAGTTTTTTCCATAAGCTAAATTTTTAATAGATTCCATTGGGGAATAATCAGATTTCTATAAAATCTTTTTTTTTTTTAAGAATATATGTGCTTTTTATACAGATATATAGATGTCATTGTCTATAATAACAAGTGAAAGTAATTTTACTTCTTTTCTAAATTAGCTGGTTATAATAATTTAGAGGTTGCAGAGTATTTGTTGCAACATGGAGCTGATGTGAATGCCCAGGACAAAGGAGGACTTATTCCTTTACATAATGCGGCATCTTATGGGGTAAGTTCTTTCACATTACCTTTTAAAATCTCTGAAATTTTCTAAGTGGAAATCAGTATTGCAGTTCAAAGGGCATTTAGTTTGACTTTCTCATTTTATAGAGGAGTAAATATGAGGGCTAAAGAGATTAAATAATGTCCAAGTCTCAATTCTGAATCTGTTGTGAGTTGTGTGACATGCAGCACATTTGTCATTCATTGTATTACCTTCTTTAGCACCTCCTATTTTCAGTGAGATGTTGATGGTTTTGTTTATTTGTTGGTACCAGAAAACCACTAGCACTCCTAGGAGTCTGTAGAGATTCAGATGCATTGTTCCTGAGTTCATAACAGCCCTGAATGTTATAATCAGTATTGACCATCTTCAGTAGTATAGTTGGAATAACTGAGAAAGGTTGCTGGTTTATAAATTGATGTTCAGCAGTTATAACACTTGAATAAATGAGAAATTGTTTAAGTTGTATTCATTTATTTAGTTCCCGTCCTATGTAGAATTCTTAAATGTTTTCTGATTTCTCAAGTTTATTAAAACGCCTACTGTAATTTTTAATCCACTATCCATAAATTATGATGTTGGGAAGAAACACAATTTTTCTTCTCCTTTCCAGAGTAGGTTTGAAAATACAGAAACTATAGCTAGTTTCCTTTTAGGAACTAAAATGTGATATTTTAGACCGTAACAGGAGTATTTTCTTTTACAGCATGTAGATGTAGCAGCTTTACTAATAAAGTATAACGCATGTGTCAATGCCACAGACAAATGGGCTTTCACACCTTTGCATGAAGCAGCACAAAAGGGACGAACACAGCTTTGTGCTTTATTGTTGGCCCATGGAGCTGACCCTACTCTTAAAAATCAGGAAGGACAAACGCCTTTAGATTTAGTTTCAGTAAGTAATGGACTTTTGAAAAATCTCAGTGCTTTTCTGACTTTTTAAAGTTCACTTGGTATGTATAAAATGTCTTCCTTGGGGCGCCTGGGTGGCTCAGTGGTTTAAGCCTCTGCCTTCGGCTCAGGTCATGATCCCAGAGTCCTGGGATCAAGCCCTGCATCAGGCTCTCTGCTCAGCAGGGAGTCTGTTTCCCCCCACCCCTCTCTTTGCCTGCCTCTCTGCCTACTTGTGATCTCTTTCTCTCTGTCAAATAAAGAAATAAAATCTTAAAAAAAAAAAAAAAA
>PISX010011553.1:12746-64905 GCA_004024625.1 Mellivora capensis | reverse complement strand
CAGGAGTAATTAATGAGACAAACCCTGGAGCCAGACCCTGTATTTCTGTTCAGGTCTCATTAACCAGCCAAGGCTGCCCTGGGTTGGAGGCCCTCTTCCCCTACCTGTCCCTTCCCACTCCACTGTTCTCTGTTGTACCTCCTACAATATTGGATCTGTTAAATGCTTTATATTCCGTTTGCCAACGCAGGGATGATTCAGAACAAGATTGGGTTATTACAAATTCAGGAGGCACTACACACACGGCTGTCATGTTTCAGTTACCCTTTCTCTCAGTTTAATAAAATTTGCCACACTAATACAAAGCCATCTTTTATCGTTTTCCCTGCAGTTGTAACAACTTGTCCAGCTCCCTCCTGCTAATTAAAGGAGGAGGGGATGCAGCAGCTCATTGGGAAGCGAGTTTCCAGGGAGGCTGTCAATTTCTTCGCAGCCACTTAGCTCCAGCTCTTCTGGTCCTTTAACCGCCCGCTCCTCCATGATACCAGCCCTAATGAGGTCAGCAGCTGGTGGCGACGAGGCAAGCAAAGCCTCGCTTGCTTGGTGGCCCGGTGGCCCGGCTCGGTGGCCGCGAGGCCCCTCCGCCCGCTGGCAGGAGAGCAGCACAGCGCTCCTCGCGGGCCAGATGACATGGGCTCGGTAGTCAGTCCTCCCACGCCTGCCCCAGCGTCACCGCCTCGGCCGGCCGGGAGCCTGCGCCACCTCCCCGGTGAAGGGTCCCCAGCAGAATGGACAGGACGGGGAAGGCGCTGCTCAGACAGGCCCCCCCACCCCGCCCCCCACGTGGAGCCGATCGCCGGAAAGGGGGAGGCGGGGAGAAGGAACCCGGGGGCGGGGCGCTGTCTACAAAGAGCTGCCCTTGTGCGAAGTCCCGGGATGGGCCCAGAGCAGCCGGCTTCCGGGAGGCCCACGCTGTGTTCGTCAGCCCACGCGGGAGCCTTGGGAGCGCGGCGCCCAGCCCCACTTTCGGGCTAACGACCCGCCCCTTCAGAATAAGGAGGCATTATCATTAATGCGGGCGCATTATCATTCCGGGCGCCGGAGCCTCCCCTCGCGGGTCCGGCTAGCGCCCACGGGCTGGGGCTGCGGGGAGCCCCGGGCCTGGGAACCGAGACACCCCCGGGGGAGGCGACGGAGCCGCCCCATCCCGCGTAGGGGGGGAGGGGGGCCTGCCCCCGGG
Source organism: Mellivora capensis (assembly GCA_004024625.1). Lineage (NCBI taxonomy): Eukaryota > Metazoa > Chordata > Mammalia > Carnivora > Mustelidae > Mellivora > Mellivora capensis. The sequence goes on along the minus strand of PISX010011553.1, from coordinate 63,725 downwards.
AGACACTTGTCTCCTCTCTGGGTCCCAAGACCTTCCCCACCCGTGCGCAGCTCCGACTCCACTCCTAGCGCAAGGGCAGGGAATCGGAGCCCGAAGGGCCAAGGGCAACGCCGGGGCTGGGGCGCTGGTGGCGGGCGGCTTCTGCCCACCCCTCGGCTCGGCCCGGCCCCTGATTAGCATGCGGCGGCCGTCGCCCCCTTCCGCCGCCCCGCGCCGCCGCCCGGATTCCCCGGCCCCTGGCCGCGCGCGCGAACACTAATAAGTTTACAAATGGAAGCCGGTGGCGCCGGTCGCAATAAAAGGCAGAAGCTCCGCTCCGGCGCTTCAATGAGAGCATTTTCCCCCCGTAACAAGGGGCTGGATTCAGCTGCCGGGTGCTGTCTGAGCGGGGCCAGTTGCCAGAGTAACGAAGGCCTCGGCACACGTGGTGAGACGGGGCCGGGCGGGGGGCGCCAGGCTCGCCGCCTCCGCCGCCACCCACGCCCAGGCCCCGGGCCCCTTCCTCCCGCCACCACGAATCCTGTGCTCCCTGACATCGCCGATCCCCATAACCCAGACTTTCTCCCTGCACATGTTCTCTCACCACGAAGACGACCACCCCGCCCCGCCGCCAACCCCCGACTCAGCCTTTCAAAGGCTCGCTGGGAGCTTGTACTGAATCATGAGACGCGCCTGGCCTGGCAGGGCACACTTCCTCCGAGAGGGCCAGAGAGTGGGGCCAGGCCCTCCGACTTCTGCCAGGAGTCCAGCGGACTGGGGGCTGGTGCTTCAGGTAGGCCCCGGAGGCGGAACCGCCCCAGGGGTGAGGGTGCCAGAGGGACAGAACCGGCACATGGGGATCCATAAATTCTCTGAACAGGAGGTGGGCTTCTTCTGCAGGAAAGGGGGTGGGGGGACTCAGAGCCGAATAACCAGGAGCACCACATCTAATTTCCTTGGATGGAGGACCAAAGGACCAAAAGATAGAATCCCTTAAGTGCTTGGGTCTGCAGAGCTGAGAGAAGCCATCTGGGTGGGGAACAAAGCCCACCCATGCCACCCTTAAACCACCGGAGGTTGCTGTTGTCCCCTCCCAGCCCCTGGCCTAGCTAGCTTGGCCTAAGACTGAACTTAGTTTCCCGTCCTCAGATTTTCAAAGTTCACATTTTACCCCAGAAACTGAAGGTTGCCACCTACCCTGCTTTCTTCCTAGGAAACCCAGAAATCTAGGGGTTGTCTTATCTCCTTTTCACAAGCTTCTCCTTGGGCACCAGTTCATCCAGGCCCCAGAAGGTAGTCTCTAGAGTCCTGAGAAGCTGGGGTATAGGGGTACTTGGAACTTAGAGCTCCTAGACGGGGGGCTTTCCGACAGCTGCCTTCCCCATGGCCATATGCTAGGAACCCAGAAGCAGCTAGGGCCAAGTGCAGTGCTGGCTGGCCAAGCAAGCCCTAGGCCATACAGGAAAAGAGGCCAATAATGACACTGTCCATATGTCCGATACAGGAAGAACCTACTTCCTTTTGTAAGGGACAAAGAAGGGGTTGCCTGGAGGGGACTAAGAGGTGGGAGCTGGGCCAGCGGGGATCCCTGCCGGCATGACTGGCATCTCAATGATCACGTGCATCCCACAGCCAGGGAACACATCCGCTTCACCCACACAAGGCCAGAAACAGGGTTCATTCATATCAATGGTGAGGATCCCCATGGCCACCAAGCATGTGAGCCACACATATGTGGGGACAGGCTGCTTACCCTGGCCCCTCAGACCTGGTTTCTCCCTTCTCTACACATGGCAACGCCCCCCATGTCTAATGGGCACTAAGTCCCCTCGATTCTGCCTTCAAGAGAGTCTCTCAGTTTTGCCCATGTGCAGGCCTCAGTTTCAGCCCACAACAGTTCTCAGAGAAAACTGCCACAGCCTCATTTTTCTGCTTCTTATTACCCAGCCATCCTACCACCCCCAGAGGATCTCAACCTGTTCCCTTCTGGCTAAATCCTTGCAGTGGTTTCCTGGTGCCTTTAAGTCTAACATAGAAGGCCTTTCATGTCTGATCTCTGCTACTTCTCTGGCTTTTTCTCTGTCCTGCGTACCTTAGTTCCAACGTGCTTCCTGTTACCTAGACACAAACTCTCACTCAGTTGATTCTCACTCATAGCTTTGTTGAAGCTCTTCCCTCGGCCTCACAACACCCAACTACTGTTTCTTCCCTGGGCTAGCTCCTGTACATCCTTCTGGACTAAGCTTAGGCATCACCTCCTCCAGGAAGCCCTCTCTATTCCCTGGCCATTCATCCTCAAATATACTCATCCGCTCTCCTTCTAGACTAAGCTTCTTAGGAGCAAGGCTGGACTCCCTGTTGAATTTTCAACAAGGCCTTATTGGCAAGAGATCCAAAGTGATTAAGAGTCAGATGTGGGGGCGCCTGGGTGACTCACTCATTAAGCGTCCGCCTTGGGCTCACATCATGATCTTGGAGTCCAGGGATCGGGCCCCAGATTGGGCTCCCTGCTCAGCGAAGTGTCCGTTTCTCCCACCGCCCCTCACCCTGCTCATGCTCTCTCTCCCACTTGCTCTCTCTCTCCAATAAACAAACAGAATCTGAAAAAAATACATATTTAAAAAAAAAAGTCAGATGTGGGTTTTAATCCTCAGCTCTTCCATCTGGGAAGGTCACTTCATTTTTCTGAATCACAGCTTCCTTATTTTTTTTTTTAATTTTTTATAAACATGTATTTTTATCCCCAGGGGTACATGTCTGTGAATCGCCAGGTTTACACACTTCACAGCACTAACCATAGCACATACCCTCCCCAATGTCCATTACCCCACCCCCCTTTCCCGACCCCCTCCCCCCAGCAACCCTCAGTTTGTTTTGTGAGATTAAGAGTCACTTATGGTTTGTCTCCCTGCCAATCCCATCTTGTTTCTTTTCTTCTTTTCCTACTCCCCCCCATGTTGCATCTCCACTTCCTCATATCAGGGAGATCATAGGATAGTTGTCTTTCTCCGATTGACTTATTTCACTACCACAGCTTCCCTATTAAAGCAGATAACAGTATCATCTTAAGACTCTTGGGGCTAAATGAATGAATGTGTTTAAAGAATTTAGCTCAATGCCCAATATAAGGTAAGACAGTCTGTTCTCACTGGTACTTGTATTTCTTAGGTATCCGGCGTATCAGGAATGTTCCAACCGCTTATCCCTTATCCAACCGCTTATCTTCTTGTCTTTGCTATTTCCTGACCCCTGGGAATACAGGCACTGTCCCCTCTGTGTGGTCCGGGAGACCCTTTTACACAAGACCCTCTCACAGCTTTTGCCTTTGCTGGAGCAGGGGATGCCCAGAGTGGGCTGCCCCCTTTCAGGGTGGCTCTCCAGCAGCAGAAGGAGCTAAGGGAAAGCTCTTGTCCATGGTGCCGAACACTGCCTCTGAGAGGGGAGGAGGGCGGGGGCGCCTCGCTGGTAGGCAGGTGGGTGGGCAGGAAAGCCCTAGTGGGAGGGAAAGAAGAGAAGATGGCTTAAAGCCCAGCAGGAGCAGGCCAGATGCAGATCTAGAACACAAGGCGGGAAGCCTCCATCAAAACCATCTGAACTTCAAAGTCTGCCAGGCTGAGGACCTGCGGCAGGCAACCTTCTCCTGACTGCCTCTGCCCTGCTGGCCTGCTCCTGTCCCTGCTCCAAAGCGGCTGGGAGCCCGGGGCTCCACCCACCCTCATCCTGAGACCACACACAGGGGCTGGACCACACACTCCCTCCCCAGCTGTTTTGCAATTTTAATTTCTCACCTTCCTAAACAGCCAAGATTTATGGCCTACTTGACCGAAATATTTAATTTTCCAAATGCCTATTATTCAAAGGCGGTGGAAATCTCCAGCCCTAACATTTCTGCATTAATATCCATCTAGCGCTGATACCAAATAAAGATCTTCCCAGAGGCGTGGAAGAGGGGAAGGAGGAGGAGGAGGAAATCCTGGGCAGAGAGGGATGGTCCCTAGAAAACCCCCCCACAAAGGTCATACCACCTCTACCCGTTTCCCCCAGATCAAACATTTTGGCTATTTTTTTTTTTTATCATTGTCATTAACATCCCCATGCTCATTATGGGCCAGATATGTGCTAAGCAGTTTAAAAGCTGTCTTGTCATTTAATTCACAACTTTATGAGGCAACCATTATAATCATCCTATTTCTTTTTTTTTTTTAAAGATTTTTTATTTATTTATTTGAGAGAGAGGCAGTGAGAGAGAACATGAGCGAGGAGAAGGTCAGAGGGAGAAGCAGACTCCCCGTGGAGCTGGGAGCCCGATCCCGGGACTCTAGGATCATGACCTGAGCCGAAGGCAGTCGTCCAACCAACTGAGCCACCCAGGCGTCCCAGTATAATCATCCTATTTCTGAGACAAGGAAACTGAGGCACAGAGTAATCTAAAATTGCCCAACTAGTAAATGGAAGGGCTGAAATGGGACCCCCAATTTGACTAAGTCTTACCCATGGCCATACTGTCTCTTGTAGAGCTCATGGAAATACTCTCTTGCTTTCTAGTGATACAACTACGACACATTCAATTTCATTCCTTATTTTATTAAGTAAACTCACTGATAAGCTCAGTGTCGGGGGGCGCCTAGGCAGCTCAGTTGGTTAAGCATTCGACTCTTGATTTCAGCTCAGGGCATGATCTCAGGGTCATGAGATCGAGCCCCACGTCATGCTCCGTGCTGGGCAAGGATCCTGCTTCAGATTCTCTCTCTCCTTCTTCTCCTACCTCCTACTCCCAACCCCCCCAAGCTTTCTAGCTCTTTCAAAATAACAACAACAACTCAAAATAAACAAGAGAGACCCTTGCAGACTCTATTCTATGCCTAATGCTAATAGAATTTATTCATACTAAATGCAAAACAGAAGGGAGGCAGGCAGGCTGGCAAACACATCAAGAAGCAACTGATAAAGAAGGAGAGGTGAAAATCACAAAATGGATAAAAGAACCCAAGAACAGAGCAGGTCGGGTCCACTTGGTGTGGGACCCAGAATATCTGGGTAGTAGCTGATGTTTCTAATAATGACCCTGAGTAATGAGAAGGATGACCAGCTTGGGCTCTGTGTATTCTGCCCGAGAGAGATGCATATTAGTGATCCTTTTCTTAGGTCCACTTGCATGGAAATATTTAAGATATATATTAATATATATTAAATATATATATGTGTGTGTGTGTGTGTGTGTATATATATATACATATATATATATGGTGTTTTTTTTTTTAATTGTGGTTCTTAAAGAAGTAAGTTACATCCCGTAACTCATTCTGTCCTTCGCCACCACTGTCAGTCAGGACTGGGAGCTCCCGGTGGACGGAAAGACTCTTCCATCTGGCCCTCTCAGCTCGGGGCGCAACACAGGTGAGCCCCCAACAATAGATGGCGGACCTACACAGCGGCGCTGGTGCCCACGTGCCTCCTGCATGTGCAGCCAAGAAGGCAGAGGGAACTAGGGAGCCTGGGCTCCCTCCAAAACCAGTCCTGGGGAACCCAGGACCTCACTTTCCCAGGTCCCAGGAGGCCAAGCTTAGAGAATTGTCACGAAGGGGGTCTTGGCCATATCCTATGAGGGTCACCACCCCCAGACTTCTCTGGAAGGAGTCCTAACCTAAGTTGGCAGCAGATAAGAGAGCACATGTCTCTATTTCCCTTTGCCTGCTCCTAAATGGTTCTAGTCAACTGCTGCCTGGAAAGGTGACAGGAACAAAGCCAAACAACAAAACAGAAAGGGGAGGGTCTGTCAACATCACCGTAGTGAGGCCCTATCAAGGATCTCAGAGGTCTCTGTGAAACCAACAACTCACAGGCAATTAGTCAGGGCGAGAAAAAAAGACACAAAGAGGGACCAACCTACGGAACCCATAGGTGCCTGGAAGGTGACATCTTCTGCCTACTTTCTTTCTGTATGAACAGAAACTGCCCTGAAGCCATCTCCCTCCCCTCTGTCAACTACATACACGTCCTTGTAACCTGCAAAGCATCTACTCGCTTGTTAATTTCCTATCATCCATGTCATATGCAGGTAACTCCACGTCAGCATGTCAGAACAAAAACATCCATGGGGTTTGTAAATTACCTCGTATGGGAGAAAGGAATGGACATTCTACAGCCCCTGCTATCATACAGAGACTTCATGGAGGCTCATCTCATTTAACCTCATAACAGCCCTCTAAGGTAGGTATGATTTCCATTTCATACCCAAGAAAACAGAGGCTCAGAGAGGTTAAGAAGCTTGCTCAGAGTTGCACAGCGAGGAAGCATCAAAGCAGGGGTTCTGTTTCAGGGTCATCTGACCCTGAATCTCAAGTACCATCAACAGTGCCTTCTCTGCAAAAGAGCAGAGCAAAGGCCCTCAGGTCACACATCTAGAGATAAGGAAGACCCTTCTCACTTCACAGAAGAATGTTCCTCCTTCCTGGCCTAAGCCTGTCTGGCATTTCAGGGGCTGACTTTCATGATAAATGGGCTCAGGGCACACACGAGATGTAATATGTCTTGATTTAGCGAAGCGCTTGATAGGTCGTCTGATGAAATTTTACTTGCAAAATTAATTCAGATTGTCTTGGCTGGGTGCTCCCGTCACCCAGACAGCAGAGCGGCTGGGAAGCCGTAAACAAGTGGTCGAGAGAAGAGCCTGGGATGGCGGGGGTGCAGCCCCAGAGACGGTGACTCCAGCAGCAGGACATACTGCTGTCTTTTTCCCTGATGCAAGGACAGGAGCCCACGGCAAGAAGCCTGCAGGCAGACGCAAGAGAAGGATGCTGAATGCGACAGTCCCTGGCCAGGGAAGAAGGTTCTTCCTCGATGGGAAGGGCAAAAGGCAAGGGAAGAGCAAAATGACCCCCAGGGGCTCCTGCAGTCCCAGATCCCATGCAGCCGTGACACAGGGCCCAGAAACTCACTGATGGAGCCGCAGGAGAGAACGGTCAGCCTCAGAAGCTGCTCTGGGGCAGCTCCAAGAAGCAGCTGCCTGCCTGAGAATCAGGCCAGCGTGGCAGTGGGAGTTAGAGGTGGGTGCCTTCAGGGGGCAGAATGCAGCCTGGACCGGTCAGCTCAAAGTGGGGTGTCAGCTCACCCCAGCAAGAGAAGGCTGGGGGCCCAGGAGGGAAGGGTGGCTAGATGCAGGGGAGGGAAGGAAGGTGACTAATGAGGAGGAATCTGAGGCCTGGTGCACGGAGTTGAGCTAAACTGACACGGGGGTGGGAACATGACTGCTACTCACAATTAAGGAAGGAGCGCAGAAGAGATGAATTACTGCAGTTATGAACCTGTGGCGCACAGTGAGAAAGAAAGAAAGAGAGAGAGAGAGAGAGAGAAAGAAAGAGAGAGAGAAAGAGAGAAAGAAAGGGAGGGAGGGAGGAAGGAAGGGAGGAAGGGAGGAAGGAAGGAAAGAGAAAACTGTCCTCCTGCCCTCTGGGGTCTATACACAGCAGGTAAGAGGAGGGAGGTGCCATTTTTTTGTCCTAAAGGAAAGGATAGGTGGTAAGCCCGCTCCAAAGATAGAGGTCACCCAGGATGTTGAGGAAGTAAGCAGGAACACGTAGGGACAAAAGGGAACCAGGCAGCTCCAAAAGAAAGCAGACACCCGAGAAACGTTTACCCCCGCTTCGAGGTGGAGTGGGCCAAGGTAAATGGAATGGTTGGGGTGGAGGGGGGAGGTGTAGGTGCCAGTCTCCTGCCTCCTGGACCGAGTTCTGCATGATCCTTGCAAAAGACTTGAGCTGACTTGCATTTTAAAAGCTTCACTCTGGGGGCGCCTGGGTGGCTCAGCGGGTTAAAGCCTCTGCCTTCAGCTCAGGTCACGGTCCCAGGGTTCTGGGATCGAGCCCTGAATCGCATTGGGCTCTCTCCTCAGCAGGGAGCCTGCTTCCTCCTCTCTCTCTCTGCCTGCCTCTCTGCCTACTTGTGATCTCTATCAAGTAAATGAATAAAATCTTTAAAAAATAAATAAATAAAAGCTTCACTCTGGCTGTGGGTGGTGGGGAGGGGCTAGGTGGGGGGTGGGGCATGCAGCAGGGAGGTAGAAGGAGGGCAGCAGTTGGGACCAGGGTGGTGGTAGCTAGCAAAAGGGGCTAGATTCAGGGTATATTCTGAGGATGGAGGAAAGGGGAACTGAAGACGGGTGTGAGGTGAAGAAAGGAATCACGAATGAATGAATGTCCCAGCCCGATGGCATTCCGTGGACCCAGGGGCAGTGACCTCGTCCTCACCGAGGCTTACCCCCACCCCTGCCTATTTTTCCCTCAGTGTAAACTTGACCTATAACCCGACGCTTGCAACTATCGGATCCCTGGCTTTGATTGGGGAAACAGCCCTCTGTGCACCGGCTTGGAAACCTAAGCATCACCCGAAAACCTATTTCTGTAAGAACTCGTTTCAAGTAGCCAACAGCCAATTTGTAAATAAACCACTAGAAATATGACCCGTACATAAGTAGGAAGTGCCCGTTTAAACGCTGTCATTGCCCAAATTGTCAAATCCAAGGCAAAGCAATTTCTGTTGCCCCTGAGACGAATGGCCTCAGCCTGGCCGTGATTCGCAGTGGGCAGGGGCATCCATAACAGGGACAGTGGGAATGGACCCCAAGGCCTCTCATGACGACAGATTGGTTGGGGACAGACATAAGAGGAACTTGCATACTTGGTGCCACTCACAGCTCTCCTGGGCAGCCAAAGAACTGCAGGAGAGCAGGGGCCAAGCTCTCTGCCCCTCCCCCACCTCTCCATCAGGACCCTGGATGCTTCTGGATGCTAGCCGCCAAGTCAACCGTCTAGGAGTGGGTAGGTCAGGGAAGGCAGGTAGGCCGGGAGAGAGAAGGATGCCCGCTGTGTGCCTCTGGCAGCAGCCTCAGTCCCACCATGAAACTCACTGAGGGAAGATGAGAAAGTCAGGAGTGCTGGCTAGGCTACTTGAGTAAATGGCAGACCCGGCAGAAAGCTTTCATAGTAAACTCAGTGCAAATCAGACTTGGAGAAACAAAGGCCGGACCTACAAGGGCTGCTGTCAGCTCCAGGGAAGCTCCACTTCTCTCATCTGACCCCAAAGCCCTCCGTGGCTCCGGACCTAATGAATAAACAGGAAGCCACTAGCCGGGCTCTGCATTCAGGGTCCTAGCCTGAGAAAAGCACAGAACACCGTGCTTTCTGGGGCTTCGTGGATCCATCTGCAGGAGCTAAGCGTGAAGCCACGGTAAAGACAGGTGGATAGGGGTGCCTGGGTAGGCTCCGTGGGTTAAAGCCTCTGCCTTCAGCTCAGGTCATGGTCAGGGTCCTGGGATGGAGTCCCGCATCAGGCTCTGTGCTCAGCGGGGAACCTGCTTCCTCCTGTCTCTCTGCCTGCCTCTCTGCATACTTGTGATCTCCGTCTGTCAAATAAATAAATAAAATCTTTAAAAAAAAAAAAAAAAGACCAGTGGCTAACACAGCAACACCTGCACTTTGCACTTTGATCCAGGCATGCATGGCCAGGAAGACATGTGGGCAGCAGTCTGTGGTCTCCCAGGCAGTGGGAGCAACCACCCCACCCGGTGGGCTTCGGGTCCCACCCTCCCAGCAACGTGGCTGCCATCTCCCCTCCCCACCCCCACCGGAGCCATCCTCACTGCACCCTCAAGCCCAGCACATCCCTCACCTGCCAGGAGATGAAAAGATGCACAGGGGCTCTCCAACCAAGCCCCTCCCAGGAGCCTGCGGAGGAAGAGGGACCCAGAACTCCCCCTTGAATTTATACCGCACACTGGGAAGAGAAACTTGGAGAAAGAGAAAACCCAGGGGAGGCAGAAGGCCTTGCAGGGGTCGCAAGGCTGCGAGACAATGTGTTCCCACGCAGAGCCCTGACCACCCACCCCAATACAAAGAGAGAGGGCAGAACATGCTGTGAGACGCGCAGGGGCTTTCATGGCAGAGAAAAACAAATTGCCCCCCATCCCCCCAACTCTCCAGGGCTGTTTTAAAGCACAAACTGTCCCTGCCAGTGAAATCCTGGACTCAAAACACTCATGCAACCCACAGCTATCATTGCTGGCCCCATCTGGGCCAGACCCTAGGGGGTTTTTTGTTTGTTTGTTTGTTTTTAATATTTTATTTATTTATTTGACAGAGAGAGATCACAAGTAGGCAGAGAGGCAGGCAGAGAGAGAGGAGGAAGCAGACTCCCCGCTGAGCAGAGAGCCGGGGATCATGACCTGAGCCGAAGGCAGAGGCTTTAACCCACTGAGCCACCCAGGCGCCCCCAGACCCTAGGTTTTTAACGTCATATTCATCCACCTTTCTTTCACTCCTAGAGCCTTGTGTATGTCAGTATCTTAGGGCAGGTACGGGGTGGGGGTGGGGTCTGGGGGTGAAACCTACAACATTCACCACCATGTTAGCATCCCCGCATCCAGCCCAGCTCGTCAGCGCCTCCCTCCAAAGTGGATTCTAGGAGTTACAGCCTGTCTTGACCCTGGGGCCTGGCCCTCCTGAGTCCTCCCTCCCTCGGCCCCTCCCCCGCGCAGCAGGTGTTGGGAGAGCTCCATCTACTTCAGCACCCCAAGAAGGGTGAGACACCTCGGAGCACAGGTGCGGCTGGTCATGATCCAGCAGCGCCAGTCCTCACTCCCGGCCCATTCCCCTGACCCCTTTTAACTTCTCCCCGCCCCCACCGGGCCCAGAGGGTTCTCTCCTCCACAGCTCCAGGCCCTGCAAGCCAAGCGCTATTTGCTGGTTCCAAATATAACCCCGAGTTCAGATCATAACTTCTCTCCCTATTGCTTCTTGGAAAATTAACCGATTTCTCATTTCTCCAGACCCAGATCCACTTCCCTCTGTATCTAACACTTGATCCTCTGACCCTACTCACTGTTTCCCGACTCCTCCCTTCCCTTCTTGGCTCTGGCCAGCACCCCCCCCCCCCACCTCTCCTCCGAAAACCTTTTCACCCTGGCCCCGGGTGGCCTCCAAATGAAGAGTTCCAGCCTCTGGGACTGCCTAGAAGCAAGCCCCATGGTCAGCCCCAGCTTCTCCTCTTCCCTGGGTTTCCTCCATCCGTGTCCCCAGAAGCCCCCCCCCCTCCGCTTACCCCTTAAAGGCTGACTTTCAGGGCTTGGTCACTGGCCTTCCCCCTCCTCACCCCACATATGCCCCTGGCCACCTGTCAAAACCCTCACCACTGCCTATTACCCCGGTGACCCCAAACCTGCATCTTCCATGTCTTCTCTCCAGACAGTTTGGGGATATGCATAATCATAGCTCATTAGAATCTGCCCCTTGCAAATCAACCTCCAAACCTTTACACCTTCCTTCTTAACCTTTTCTCACCTGGCAAAACCCCACATCCACCTGCGCTCAACTAAGCATCTTCTCCAGGCCTGCGCCCCAGCACCGGAATGTGTCCAGACAGCCCCACATGGCCGGCTGCCCACTTGCCCTGTAGTTTAAAGCCACAAGCTTTCAACAGGCACTCGGCATTGCCCTGTGACCACGCCCTCCACAGATCCCTGGTGTAGTGACACCAACTCCGCCTGGCTGGCATTCTATACCTTCGCCCGTCCCTTGTACCTCATGGCCTTGCCCCAAAGTCCACGGGGAAAACAAGTACACAGGAACCCCCTAACATCCCCCACTGACTCTATAGACTTGCCTCTGTCGGTCGTCACGTTCTCCGTCATCCACGCAAATATTCTCCCATCAGATGCCAAACCATTCATTTTCCAACCCCTCCCTCCCTCAAGGTCTTCATTCGGGAAGTGACCCGCTTTCCCCTATTATCCTTTTGGTCCCCATACCCCGTATTTCCATCACTGTATGCATGTGCTCTGCCATCTCTGGTCTTTAGAAATAAAATGTGCTCCCTAGAATCTCCGTCCCCTCCCATGCCCCCACCCCCGCCCCTCCACTGCTCCTGTTCCCGCACCTGCTCACAGCGCCCCTCAAAGACGTTCTTGTGCTCATTCCCCCAGCCCTCTCCTCCTGTCCACTCTTTGGAGGGCTCCGGTCGGGCTTCTGATCAGGCGCCCCATGTTGCCAAATCTTGCAGACATTTCTACACTTCTGTTCTGCACCGTTGGTGTGGCTGACCACTCCTTCCTCTCCCCCTTCTCGGGGCCCTTTCTTCCCTGCCATGCGGGGCACCACACCGCCCTGGCCTCTGGCCACAACTTCTCCCCTTCCATGCTGGTCTCTCTACTTCTGCCTGGCGCTCATTCCCCAGGGCTCTGTCCTCACCCCTCTCCTCCTCCTCAGTCTTTCTGTTTCCTCCCCCACATGACTGTCTTTCCTCTTCATCACTGGTGACTCCCGAGCCCAGACCTCCAGCCTGGGCATCAGGCCCGCATCCAACCGCTGACTTGGTATCTCCCTATTCAGTTGTATCACCAGCATCTCAAATGTAGCCTGCTCTAAAGAGAACCCCAGCCCCTTGCCCCCAAGCCACACCTTCCTCACACTCTTCTCCTCTCCAGTATCACTCAGCAGCCCGGTCCACACCCCAGTGCCCCAGATCCTTCCAGCCCACCAGCAGCAGACCCGCTGATGCTGTCCTGGCTCGGACTGTGACTCCCGGCGTCTGCCTGCTCTATGACCGACCCTCGTGATTCAGCCACCTCTCCCACCGCCTCAGTGGTCTCCAGCTCTCATCTTTGCCCCTCCACAGTTCCTTGTCCCCATGGCTGCCAGAGCAACGTTTTTAGAATAGAAATCGGAGCCCGTCACCCCCTAGCTCAAAATCCTTTCGCAGCTTTTGTTGCGCCGAGAACCAAATCCAGGCAAGCGACAGAAAACCCAACTCAAACGGGCTTAAGTGAGAGAAGCTAATTTATGGATGCGAAATGGCTGAAGCTGTGGGGGAGCTCGGATCTTCATCCCTCCCCTTACAGGGGTGCCTTTTCCTAATGGCACAATAGGCTGGGAGCAGCAGCAGCCTGGGCAGCTGGGGGTAGGGGGGAGTCCACAGTCCCGAGGGGCTCTGTCCGCTCAGAGATCTCCCCGGTCTCCCCTCCCTTCAGAGAGGCCTGCCTCTCGGGGCTCCTGCTCTGTACCCAGCCTGGCGGCTGCCCCCACACCACCCTCCTCAGCCTCGGGCCCTTTCTTGTTCTGGGCTCCTGCGGTGAGCTGAGCTGCCCTCGGGGCATGTCCCCCTTCCCAGGCTCAGGGCCGGGGTGCTGGCATGCCTCGCTCTCCTCTCTCCTTCTCTGCGTCCTTTTGAAGGAAAGAGCCCTTTCAACACGTGCCACTGCAGCTCCCCGTGAAGGTGTCACTCTCTCTTCACCACACTTCGTGTCTGTTCACAACTGCCATCTAACGGGACCCCATGGGGACATGTGTTTTCTGTGAAAACTAGCCAAGAAACAAAGAGCATCCTTCGGAGCCCGCGGCTCCCACGCTGCCTGCGATGGTGAAGCGAGGCAGAGGGAAGACCTGGCCAGGTCTGGAAGACCACACCCAGGCCTACCTCCAGCTGTGCACCGCCCCCCCACACCCGCCCACATTTCTTCCCTGCAAATTCTTCCCCCTCTTCTGAGTGACTTGGGATGAATCGCAGCATCTTGGGGCTCTGAGTGCTGTCTGTAAAATGAAGGGGCTGGGAGAGTGGCCTTAGGGCCCCTTCCGCCTCTAACACGCAATGCTTCTCAGGCCTAGAAAGTTCCTTTGGAGTTATGCTTCCACACCAAAGTCTGGCCCCAAAGAAGAAGTCTGCTGACAACAGAAGGGGCCTTGGGGCTGGGGCAGGTGGCTCAGGGACGTGCCTCTGCTTTTGGCTCTTTGCACCAGAGACCCTCCTCTCTCCCCCTCTGAATCCTGCATGCTGTCTGCAGAGCCCTCCTCCCCAGACACTAACAGGATGGTGTCATGTCTCTCAGGCCCCAGTAGAGAATGTCTAAACCCCCCAGAGAGACGATCAGGAACCCAGCCGCCTCCAGCCGCTTCTCCTTCCTGCCTCCCACAAGCCTGATGTCCAGCCCAGCAAGACACCAGGCCCTTCTCTGACCGCCCCCCCTCCTATCTCCACACCGCCATGCCGGTGCTCAGATGTTCCCTCTGCCCGGAACCCCTCCCTGGCCCCCGTGCCCTAGGCCTCCCCACTGTGCAATTCAACCTCAGAATCAAGGCTCTGTGGGGCACCTGGGTGGTTCAGTCAGAAGCATCTGCCTTCAGCTCAGTTCATGATCCTGGGGCCCAGGGAAGGAACCCGTGTCAGACTCCCCACTCAGCAGGGGGTCTGCTTCTCCTTCTGCCTCTGCCACTCCCTTCTTGTGCTCTCTAATAAATAAATTTTTTTTAAAAAATCTTAAAAAAAAAAAAAAAGAATCAAGGCTTTGCATTGGTGTCTTCTGTGTACCCTCATCCACCCCTAGCACGTAGTCAGAATTAGAGGCTCATCACCCAGACATCCACGCCCTGGGTCCTCTACACCCCTTCCATAGCCAGCACTTGTAACACGGCCGATGGCTATTTTGACTCATCAGGGAGCTCCTGGGAACTGACGGAGTAGGGGGAGATGGGGCAGGCCTGGGGAGTCTGGCAGGCTTGCATTCCCAGCGGGCTGAGTTGCGTACAGGCACCAGGTAACAGGGGGGACGACTCACGAAAGACTTTTCAGCGGGATGCTTACCCGTGCATCTCCCCGGTGCCCCCCCGCACATGTGTGCTCCCGCAGGAAGGCTCAGGAGCCCCCCCAACATAAGGCCAGGCAGCCTGCTCACCCTGGCCGGCGCCCAGCAGCAGCGAGCCGCACACTCCCTCTGCACCCGGCACATTTATCCCGCTAATGAGAAGTTCCTTAAAGCTCTAACGAGGCTCTTTCCATCGAGCAGGTTCAGTAACAGATTCTTATAAAAAATAAATTCGGCACATTAGTGGACCCACAGGGAGGAGGCTGAATTTACCAAATACTGGCAGTTGCTGTCTTTTAATTAAAAAATAATGACAAGCTCATGGAATTTGTGGTCTCTCCCAAAGACAGATACTCTGATTTTCCAGCAGAAAACCATTGTATCTTTGTTAGGACAAAAACCATCTCTGAGGGGCTGGAAATAGGAGGAAGTTTTCCCTGTTTGGTCTCACCAGCTCCAACCCCCACTCCAGAGCCTCTCCCCACCCCACCTCCGACTTATCTGGTTACTGCCTTGAATGTGTGTGTGTGTGACACTTCAGGCTGGTGTGACCCCACTTCCCCACATTCATCTGCCTGTCCCTCCAGCCATGCAGCCACCTGCTGAGGTCACCGCGTGCTAGAATCTGGACGCGCAGAGATGCCCCAGGCGAGGCCTCTGACCTCCCGGGACCCACAGCCAAGCTGCAAAGAGAGATGTCAAAATAAACTAGCTCAGATGCTGAAGGCTACGGTGGGGGCATGCCAGGGGTACGGAGGGCATGAGTGTTTCTAGGGAAGGCTTCCAGGCCAGTCTCCAAGGGGGAGACCACTGTGCAGGCTCCCGAGGAGGAGGAGAGGGAGAGGCGGGGAGAGGAGGGTAGTCAGTAGATGGGATGGCCACGCAAGGGCCTGGGGCACAACAGATGCCAGGATGCAGAGGGAAAGCTGCCAGAGCCAGGAGGCAGGGTGCCGGGGAGGCTCCCGGGGCTCTGCAGGCACAGCCTGAAGCTGGACAGCCAAGCAGAGCCCTCGCCGGTTGGAAGCTGTGCTCAGCTTCAGAGCCTGAGATTAGAGATCGAAGTGGCATCTGGTTCCTCTAGCAAGATGCTTCATCGACTTCTTTGCATTTCCATTTTATGTCCCATCCAGAGAGGCCTGAAGCCCGCCACAAATTCCATCCTTGGTCCTAGGAGCCACATGGTGGGGAGGGGACTCCGGGAGGTAGGTGGGGGGTGGGGGAAGGGTATCTGACTCAGGAAGGGGAGTGATGCACTGAGGCACTCAAGACCCAGGCCCTCCCCATGCACCATCCGTGTGTGGGCCACAGACTCCCGCCTTCGCCTTCTACACACTCTGGGACAGGACTCCCATGGGGACACTCTGGGTCCAGCCCCCTCAAGGAGCCGGACCGCCGTCCAGGCTGCAACCCCCCTGCACTGAGTGGATCTCTGAGGAGAAGGAATCAGGCTATTGGAATGGAAGGCACAGAAGCCATCCACCCACCCCGCCCCCGCCTGCCAGGAAGTGGGCAGGCACGGTCCCTCAGGAAGTCCTCTGCCATTCCAGAGGGAGTTATTCCAAACTGTCCCGTCTGTTCTCACACGGCTCACCCTCTCTCCACCCCCTCGGCCCCCTTGGAAAACACTCCTGATCACTTCTCTGGACCAGATCTAGCTTTAGCCCATCTTTCTCAGGGTGCAAGACTGAGAAATCCATGAGCAAACCCCCGCCAACTGGGGATGAATCCAAAATGGCTAGGCTGCAGCGGTCAGGGGCAGTATTCAAGTGAGGGCTCCTGCCTGTCGTCCCCGCACACCGGTTCCCGGGGAGGATGCGGCCCCAGGGTACCCTGTGGGAAACACAGAATGGCTGTGTCTCATGGCCGGCACCTGAACCAACCCAAGAAGACCAAGGCCTCTGGGTCACTGGCCTTAGGGCCACCTTGGGGAGAACCCGAGGGTACCCAGGTCACACCGTGGGACACCCGACACCTGAACCAACCCAAGAAGACCAAGGCCTCTGGGTCACTGGCCTTAGGGCCACCTTGGGGAGAACCCGAGGGTACCCAGGTCACACCGTGGGACACCCGACCACAACATGGGGCCCACAGGTGAAGTGGCCCCGAGCCACGCCCCTCCCTGTTCCATCCCTCGATCATCACACAGCGCCGACCGAGTGAACTTCTCATGACGGAGTGCAGCTCGGTGGTTCCCAATAACTCTTGTCCTGTCTTCATAGAGCTTGAGTTAGAGACCCTCCAGGTGTTGTTATCTAAAGATTCCTGGAGCCGGTGGTCCCTACCTGACAATTATAATCAAGATTTCTGGAGTTCTGAGTAGTTAAAACCCAATAAACAGCTTCAACTCCTCCCTTTCAAAATTCATTGCTGTTGGTACTGCACATAATAAAGGAGGAATTTAAGAGCGGGGACACTGGAGCCAACTGCGTCTACTACAGCCATCATCATTTCCTGGCTGTGTGACCTTTACCCAGTTACTTAACCTCTCAGAATCTGCTTTCCCACGTGTAAAGAAGGCTTAATAATAATAGTGTCTTCAAGCACTTGATGGTGCTTACTACTCCACAGTAGGGTGACGGATGCCTCCCACTCCCTTACATTTGCCTCCCTGTATTTTTAAACTGTCTTCAATGAGCATATATCATTTTATAATTAGAAAAAAAAAGCATCTTGGGAAAATAACCTTCAATTAAATTAACTTAATATAGTTTCAGCCGAAAGAACATTCTAAAGACAAGATAAGCTGGTTTTGGGCTAGCTGGGCTGCAGGTCTGGGATGCCTCAGTCCTTTTAGCAACAACGGGAGGTTTCCTCACAGCCAGGATGAGGGATGAGACCCCCCACCTCGGGGAGCCCCAGCTTCGGGCTACCCTGCCATGCCCGGCCCAGACCTCCTCTAGCTCCGAAATGCCGCCTCCCCACACCATGGGAGATGGTAGTGCTCTGGCCTCATGACGGACCACAGCAGCCGAGTTCTGACCCCACTGCTGACCAGCCACGTGGCCTTGGAAACTGTGCCAGCTCTCTGCCTCAGTTTCCACACACACAAATGAGAGAAAACAGGAACTCCCCTCATTGGGTTGCTGTGGTGATTAAATGAGACACCTCAGGCGCCACGTCTGACCCCAACCTGGGTACCTGCGTCGTGCTCAACAAGGTGCTCAACAAGGTCCTAGTTCTTCCCACTTTCCTCTTTCCACTCCCTTGGTGACATGGGCCAAACATGGTTTCCCTGACGACAAGGCAGGTGATTATCCCCACCCCTCCAGCTCCAGCCCTGACCTCGCTCCCCTACTTTAGGACCAGAGTTCTGATGACCCACAGGATGTCCCCCTTGTCACCCCGTTGACTCGAACTTAGCCTGCTCTAATGTGGTTGAAGGGACTTGGGTCAATTTACCACGCTGCACTGAAGGTCTACTCAAAAAGCTTCCTCTGAAGGTGGAAGGCACCCCTGGCCTCCAGTCTTCTGGGGAAACAGACACAGGAATCAGCAGTGTCAACCTGAGTGGCAGGTGCTCCAGGAAAGCCGGCTAAGGATTACTGGGGGCTCAAAGGAGGGGGCCATCGGCAAAGGCTTGAGCTAGGTCTCAGAGCATGAGTAGGAGTTCGGTAGGTGGAGAAGGAGGCAGAGACAGAGCGGCACCAACAAAGACCTTGGAGCCTGAACTAGCATAAAATGTTCAAGAAATTTTACCTAAATCCTATGCCTAGACCCCAGTTTGCGGGGTTGGGGTAGATAAAATACAGGACAGGTTGAGGAGGGCCTTACACAGCAGACGGGTGGTTATTGGGATTTTTGAGGCTACAGACCTCCCTGAGAACCTGACGAATGTTACTGACCTTGTACCCCAACACTGAACCCTCTCAGGGACACCAACACGTTGATAAACCCCAGGTTATAAACCGCAGACAAGTGCCTTCAGGAAGAAACCCGGCGACATGGCCACATCTCTTGGCTCAGAGCCTGCGCTCTGCGGTTTGAGTTCTCCCCCCAAAAGCAGGATGCCACACCATCTAGAGGGCCCTGCTCCTTCCCCACAGGCGGCAGGCCCCTGGGACCCCAGCGATCCCTCCCCAGAGGCCTGGATGGGCCCCTGACAAAGCCACCCCAGCTGCACTCCATTTTTGCCCCTCCCCCACCCTATGCGGTCACTGACACACATTCTCTCCACCTATGACCAAGTCCTAGCCCCACGGAAACTCAAGAATTTTTAAGTTGCCTTTGGTGGGGTGCCTGGGAAGGCCTTTGAAAGCCAGGTAGGTTAGAGCTGCTCACTCCCTTTACCTGGCTGCCTCCTTAGCCCTCAGGCTGCTCCACAGAACCCCACGAAACCCCCTAGCATGCACGGCCCCTGCAGAGACCCACTGTCTGGCTCCCAGGGGAGGCATCTGGCTTCTGTGTTTGGGGATCCTGCTCAATCAGGAGAAGCTGACATGGCTTTAAATATTTAACCACTTTAAATACGTTGGCATTGATAATGACTTTGCTCGTGGCAGCTCGAATTAAGCTCCAGATTAAATACGATTTGTGGGACCTAACATACTTCGAGTAAGGTCCCCCGCCAGCTTTGCTTACAGCAGATGGCCACAAGGGGCAGCTGTGTATCCCAGGCAGAGCACTGGACTCGGGAGTCTGCCTGCAGAGGGGCAAATAGCACACTTTCCCATGGTGGTGTTGTAGGAAGCACAGGAAACTTTGCAAAACTGCTTCTTCTGGTGACCCACTAGTGGGCTACCAAGGTAAGGGACAGAGAGTTTAAGACACTCACAGCTCCTCCCCGGGAATCCACTTTGCAATGTGCCAGACCTCTTACCCAGAACCTCTTCCAGACCGCAGGGACACAAGACCCACGACTATCCCACAGGCCCCTAGAAGCTACCCCAACCCCTGCAAGGGAGCTACACTCTCCTCCCCCAGGGAGGCAACCCCCTGAGGGCGCTTTCCACTAAGCAGAGAGCCCCAGGTGTTAACCTCCTACCTTAGGGAGCCCCCCTCAACAGCCAGAGCCTGAGTTGAGCACCTCTCACCTGATTCGGAAGTGGCTTTGGTCTTGGGGACCCCCAGGAGCTTGAGGGGCAGTTAGTCTGGGCTGCTTCCTTTCCTTTACTCGGGATTTCCCAGCGCAGAGAATAAGCCAAGAAGAAACCTCTAACCTGCCCTGACCCCCAGTCCAGTGAGGTCACTGGCCTTCCCTCTGACACCTGCCGGAGGACCCCTCACCCATCCTGGGACACAGTCAGAGCCCTGAGCCCTGGCTTGGACTCAGCATTATTGTCCTGTAGACTTTATGTATCCACAAATTACACCGACGTGCGGATGGAAACCCATTCTTTTTCCCCTTGACTTCCTCCTTCTCTGCGATGAGGTTGACTAGGTAGGCTGCCAGTTTAAAGGTCTCAGACAAGCAGCCAAGTGCAGCCCCTGGCCTATCTCCATACTTCAGGGGGATAAGGGACCTGCGGCAGTCTGCCCCGCCAGCCCAGAGCGGCAAGGAAGCCAATGATAATGGCTAATGCAATACACACAGTTCATTACTAATGTGAAAACTGATTCTAACTCATGGAGAAAGAAAGGGAAAATATGCTTGGAATGTTAAGTCCCAAGGATTTGCAGAGGCTGGATGTGCGTGCCCCTGGGAGAGTGAGACATTCACAAGGTAGACGTCACAGTGTGGGACCAGACGCCTGCCCGGAGTGGACTGGGGTGTGGGGACTGGGGGGTGTCCCCAGCACAGTGTCTACTTCCCTTACAAGAACCTGCCCGTAACCAATTACTGGGCTCCATTCTTTCTTCCCAGGAAGGGACAGCATCTCCAAAAACATGCCCTCTCCCCCTGACCCGGTGCCAGACCTGTCCAGGAAAGCAGACCCATCCTGGAGAAAGACCTGGAGAAAGACACACGTCCGGAGGGAGGCAGGCAGCCTCGGAGACGGTGGGTAGTGCTGATGTTTGTTTCTTCCTATCGCTAAAGAAAGACGTCTGCCCTCATTACGGCTGTGTAATATATGAAAGTCTGCGGCAGGGACATCAAAACACGCTCCTGTTTAATAAAGCTAAATAATTAAGACAAGGTTTTGACTTAAACATTGGCCTTGGCAATAAATCACAAACGTGCTCTCTGATGTTCCTTGCTGTACGACATGTAAATATATATCCTTGCCCTCCGGCCTGGTTCCCTCCCCCTAATAAGGGAAACCCATGCACAGGTTTTTCTGTTCCGTGGTTTTTAGGAACGAGTACACCTTCCAACCTGTACACAGAAGAACGTGTATTTCTTCTGCAATAGATTCACTCATTCATTATTGAACATCTACTTTGCGCACGGCGTGGGACCAAGGCGGAAGCTGAAACTAGGGGAAGGCAGTTTCACAGCGTGGTGGGGGCGTGGCTCTCAAATGCACACAAATGTCCACAGACACACATAAGCATATACACACACACATACAGCCTATGTATGTATTACTATGGATTAATACATACATATGTGTGCCTGAGAGAAGTGGTACACAAAGTGTTTGGGAACCAGAGAAGAAAGAATGATTGAATTCCCCACCCAGGGTTTGGAAAGAACTTCCAGAAGGCATGTGCGTTTCCTTCCAGGTAGAACTCCCCCAGGCAATACAGATCACTCAGATCTCATTTGTACACACGCATTCCCCTTGTCTTCATGCCCAGCAAACAGCAATGCAACCTCCCTATCAAGGACAGTGACTATATTCAAGCCTGCTCCACGGCTAGGACCCGAGAGCACGTCTCCAGCCAGGTGCTTCCCCTGCTGCCCACAACCCGCATTTCCACCTGCTTTCCCCTCTGTCATTTCTGGAGGATCCGTGAGCCAGGTAGGGAGAGGATGATAGAAATGTGGGAAAGAAAAGGAGGGGTCCTGTATGTCCCCTGGCGGGGCAAAGAGTGGGAGAGAGTGACACAAAGAAGTCAGGCCCTCTCCATTAGCCACACCCCACACCCTTCAATGTCCCGAGCAGCCCTTCTGCGTCTCCTCTCCCACCTTCCTGCAGCCCCTTGCCATCTTGCCGGCCTGCTCAAGGACACACGGTAGCTTTTATCAACGTGTCTCAGAATGAGACTCTGGGTTCTAGGCACCATGCACCCCTGAGCGTGCTCTAAGGGGGGGAGGGGTGCAGGGTGACCACGTGATGCTTTTCTCAGCACGCCCTGGGCAGATGGAGCCCGTGGTCAGCCCCACTGCTAAGTCCTCTGCCTTGGAGGACACCGAGCCAGGCCCTCCCCATCCTGTGTTCAGGCGATTGATTTTTTTTTTTTTTTTTTAAATCTATATGCAAGAGTTCACATTCGCTCGTGGTTAATTCCATCTCCTTTGGTTTGGGCCCATTGTTCTGCCTATCGATCATTCTACACACTGCTTATGTCAGCCAGCGGCATACCTCCTTTCCTGGCCAGTCTGGTGCTGTGTGTGAATTCGATAGTCTGCCTTCCCTCTCCCCATCCAAGACATCGACAAATATGTCACCAGGATGGGGCCAAGGATGACACCCATGGTACTAGAGACCTACGGGGACGGTTCACTTAACATCTGTCACGCAGAACTGTGAGCAACTGAATGAATAAAGAGAGGACTGGATTCTCTCCGGGTCCACCCTGATCTTTCCTCGATGCCCTGGGTTGGACTGTTCCACCAGCTACAAATCAACTGTCTGTACCACTGGACAGTTTACAGTTTTTCCTTCCTTCTTCTTTTTTTTAGTAGCTTTCCATCTTATCTCTAAAGACACCATCAAGACATGGCTTAAGGCTCCCTGACATTAAGACACCCATGTCTAAGATACTGAAACACGGCAAGATTTTGAAAAAGAACGGGACACGGGACTTGACCTTGCTTGTTCTTCGTGAACCCTTACCAGCCCTGGTGAGCACCTCTTTGTTTTCCCAGCGCTCCAAAACCATCTGCTTCGTAAACTCTTTGAAGACGTTGGAGGAAAATGCCATAACACTTATTGCTTTAAAATATTTTTTAATTTGCCTTTTCCTCCTTTGTGGAACCATCTGCCCGTCTGCAGACTTCCGGCACCTCTCACCCTCTCCGCGATTCCTCAACGCGATGCTTCCAGAATCCCATTTACAATCTTCCGCTCCTCCCCTCTAAGAAGGACTTTATGATTACCTTTGTTTGTCTGGGTCTCAGATTTATTCCTGGCTTTGGCCCCCCGAGGTATAAATGCAGCCCTGTGGTTGGGAGGAGCCAGCCGAGCTTACTAATACCGTATTCATGTACATTCATGCCTACTACTGAAAAATTAAAACCGTGCCCGCTGATTTGAAGGCAGGTTATAGCGTCATTTTTGTATCTTAAGGACTGTTCATTATGTATGAGCAAGGGATGCATACAAGTGGCAATGCAAATGTGAGCATATGTGCACAAATGCGCATATAAAAAACTCAGCATTCGCGGAGTTCCTGCTGTAATAATAATAGTTAATATTTTATATCACTTTGCTCAGGTACTAAGTGCTCCATATATTTTACCCGTTTAATCCCCACTATAGCCCTACAGGTGAGGACTGTGATTATCCCCACTTCACAGCAAATAGAAGCATGCCCCTGGCAGCCAGAGCACCAGGACAGGGACCCACGCAGCCCGGCCCCGGAGTCTGCCTCTCTTAAGTGTGATTCCATACATCAGCCAGACCCCGTCCCAAGCCTTCCACTGCATCTCCTCCAGCCCCCCACAGGCATCACATTCTTTATATCTAGATACTGTTCACTCTTCTGCAGACATTCCAAGGACTTTTACATCACTGCGCCCCTCTCTGTTCCTGCTACTGGCTCTGCCTGGAATAGCCTTTCCTGCTACTGGCTCTGCCTGGAATAGCCTTTCCTCTCCTGGCCACTCAGAAAACTCCTATTCAGGGGCGCCTGGGTGGCTCGGTGGGTTAGGGCCTCTGCCTTCGGCTCGGGTCGTGATCCCAGGGTCCTGGGATCGAGCCCCGCATCGGGCTCTCTGCTTGGTGGGGAGCCTGTTTCCTCCTTTCTCTCTGCCTGCCTCTCTGCCTACTTGTGATTTCTGTCTATCAAATAAATAAAATCTTTGGAAAAAAAAAAAAAAGAAAACTCCTATTCATCCCTCAAAGCCTAGTTCAGCGGCATCATCTTCTCAGTGAATCGTATCCTAATCTCACCTCAGGTGGAATGATTTGTCCCCTCCCTCCTGGTCCTACAGCAACCTGTTTGCACTATACTAGAGCAAGACCATCCAGATCGGGCTTTATAAACAGCAAAAGATTCTGGAATGGGGATGTTAAGAGCCAACACAAATAGCAAGGATAAAATTTGCAGGCAGGAGCCTGCTTCCCTCTCTCTCTCTGCCTGCTGCTCTGCCTACTTGTGATCTCTCTCTCTGTGTCAAATAAATGAATAATATCTAAAAAAAAAAAAAAAGAATATAAGTTTGCAGGCTATTTGAGGCTTTCACTTATTAATTCATCTAATAAATATTTATTTCATACCTACTGTATACCAGGCTACGCTTCTTGATCCTGAGGATAAAGCAGTGAACAAAATACAGACATTCCTGCCTTCATGGAGCTTACAGTCTAGTGAGGGGAGACCAATGATAAATAAAATCAGTAGAATATATAGCATATTAGCAGGAAGTGAGTGCTGTGGGAAGAAATCAGGAAGGGAGGGAGGGAGTAGAGAGCAGAGGGGAGGCACGGGGAGCCAAGACCGTCCTGTTCAGTTGAGTGGGTAGATGCAGACGGGAAAGAGCACGTGCGGCACAGCGGGAATAGAAACCCGTCTACAGCGATCACGTCTAACAGTAACAGCGCAGTCTGTGCCCCCAGTCTGTGCCCAACACTTTCCATGGATTATTTCATCGAATCCTCACAGGTCTCTGTGGCGAGGACTATTGTTACTCCCTTTCATGGATGAGAAAGCTGAGACTTGCGGAAGTTAAGCATCTGGACAAGGGACCCACGGAGTTTAAATAATGGCCGGGACACAAACCCACGTCCTTCCGACTTCGAGGCCACGGTGCTGGCTCCCCACACCCCAGAAGTCATGAGTCTCGAGTGGTACCAGCCAAGCCTCCTGTTGTCTGGGTCAGCCCCAAAACATGCCCGAGAGCAGAGACAAAGTGCAGCGCAGGGAGCAGAGAGGGACTCTGCAAGCTGAGCCTTGTGCCCGATGGGAGCCTGGACAGTCCCGGGATGCCGGCTGGCTCCTGAGCCAGGCGAACAGCTCTGCAGCCAGACGGGGGACATGGCTGAGGAGAGAGGCTCTAAACCCGTGGCCAGGCCTGACCAGGTGCTTCCCTCCTGGGCTCCCCCATGGGCCTCTCCTGCCTCCCCAGGCTGGCCCAGTGCTGCCATACCTCACTCTAACCTTGCCTGTGGGGTAGGAGGGTCCCCTCATTGTCCCTCTTAGCAGCAAAATGACGGCACAGACATGTGTATCCAAATGTGCCTTTGGCTGCCCACCTGCAGCCTCTGCCTCATGTTGAACTTGGCTCCCTGGGGCCACCCGGCTCCTGGCAGTTGTTTCTTCTTTCCCCAAACCTGCACTGACTCCAGTACTCTCACCTTCACCCCTGACCGCATCTGTCCCCATAGGTCAGGCTCCCTCCAAGCCTCACCTCTGCTCGCTGGCCCACCCTACCCCCTCCAAGCAGGGTCTCACTTTCCTGACAGCTCTGAAATTCACCCAGAGCCCTGCCCCCTCCCTCAGGTCCCTGTTGAGGGGAAGCCCTCCTACCCCGCAGGCCCTTCCCCCTGGCTGTCTTCTGCTATGTGCTAGAGCCAGCCCAGACCACCTCACAAGACTTCCCAATTCTGCCTTCAGTGATGTCACGTCGGTAGCTTAAAATGAATTGTGGCGAGGGTGTTCACACCATGGCAAGCGTGTTCACACCATGGCAAGCGTGTTCACACCATGGCATTCAGTAAACACTATGCATCAGGGCTTCCTTTGTCAAACACTGACCAGCTCACCAGTGAAAGTAAACTCTCCCAGAATGAGCAACTGTCCCAGTTTGCCCAGGATCATCCCAAGTTTAGTTTGAGTCCCAGGAAGCCTCTGAGTCCTGGGTAACTGAATGGTTGGTCACCCTCCCTGCTTTACTTCTGCTGATCTTCCTCAGTCAGTAAACTATCGGGTTTCTCAGGCTGAAGAAGCCCTCCCTGGACCCTCTGCCCTCGCCCTCACTTTTCCTGGTCTCTCCTCTCCTCCCAGCCAGGCTGCAGAGGCCACTCTCACAAGTCCTTTCCTGTCCTGTACAACACCATTCCCCTCCTGGAATTTCCCCCTCCCCTTGACCCATCCAATCCTCTCCCAGGAAGGTCGCCAAGGACCCCTGAGCTGCCAACCCCCTAAACACTGTTTGCTCTTGCCTTATCGCATGTACCTTTCTCCAGCACTCCATACCAGGGACCATTCCCCCATGTCTACCTTGCCTTCTGAGATACCCTTCTCTCCTGCCAGTCCTTCTACCTCTGTCTACTTCTTCTGGTTCCTTCCCAGACTCGGGCCCTCCAAGTAGACAGTCTTCAGGGCTCGTCACCAACCCCCCCCCCCCATTAAATGTCTTTCATGAGGGGGACGCCTGAGTGGCTCAGTTGGTTGGGCAGCTGCCTTTGGCTCAGGTCATGATCCTGGGCTCCTGGGATCGAGTCCCACATTGGGTTCCTTGCTTGGCAGGGAGCCTGCTTCTCCCTCTGCCTCCTTGCTACTATGCCTGGTATGCTCTCTCTCTCTCTCTGACAAATAAATAAATAAAATCTTTTTTAAAAATATGCCTTTCACGGGGAGTTCATCTGAACCCATGTGCCCCCTATTGCCTCAGTTCCCAAATCTGCACCCCAGCCCTTGCCTCTGTCCTGAGCTCTGGGTGGGCATATTCAACTGTTCATTGGAGATTGCTACGGTCACTGCAAATTAGCTAGTCTACAACAGGGTTGAGTCCATCATCTTCTACGGCAATCCAGTCCTTCCCCGTACTCCCGGCCTTGGTGAGTAATTCCCAGCTGCCCCAAAAGAAGTCTGAGACAACCAGAGCTGGTGCGGGTGTGGAGAAAAGGGACCCCTCGTGCACTACTGGTGGGTGTGCAAGTTGGTGCAGCCACTGTGGAAAGCACTATGGAGGGTCTTCAAAACGTAAAAAGAGCACTAGTATGTTGCAGTGATCCCACTTCTGGGAATTTATCCAAAGAAAATGAGAACACTACGCCAAGGGCCTATCTGCGCCCCCACGTTCACTGCCCCTTTATTTACAACAGCCAAGACATGGAAACAGTGTAAGTGTCCATCAACGCATGAATGGATACAGAAGATGTGCTATATATATACAACAGAGTATTATTCGGCTACGAGAAACAAGGAAATCCTGCCATTGGCAACAACATGGATAGAGCTTGAAGGCATTACGCTACGTGAAATAAGTCAGACAGAGGAAGACAAATACCGTATGATCTCGCTTCTAGGTGGAATCTAAAAAAATAAAAATAAGACCCAAACCAAAAATCCAAACTCACAGAAAAAGAGACCAGCTTGTGGTTCTCAGGTGGGAGGGGGGAGGGAGGACTGGAGGAAGATGGTCAAAAGACACGAACTTCCAGTTACAGGATGAATCGGTCCTCGGGGGATCATGTACAAGCTGATGACCACAGTTAACACGGCTATAGGAGACACAGAAAGCTGCTGAGAAAGTTGGTCCTCAGTTCTCATCACAAGGAAACAAATTCTTTTGTTTTTTTGTGGTTTTTGCCTTTTCTTTTTATTGTATCTATGAGCTGGTGGGTGGTAACTAAATTCATTAATCAATCATTCCACGATATCCACGCTGGACAGCCGGACAGCTTAAACTTCTACAGCGAGGTTTGTCAATTACGTCTCAGTAACACTGGGGAGAAGAAGCCACCCGTCCTGGCTAGAGTAACTGTTAATGAGGAATTTCTGTAGCTAATGAGCCTTGCAGTTACATTGAGAGGGTATGAAGTACCACAAGGCTTTCTTTTTCACCCTGGGTAGTTTGCATATGCATCTTTTCTGTGTTGGGGGAAACAGTGCTATTAAACAATGTCAGTGATGGTGTATCAGCTTATGGTCCTCAGTATGAGATCCAGGCCCTATACGAGCCTCCCAGTCAGTGGGCAGAAAGAACCAGCACGCCGTGCCACGCACGTGCCTTCTCATGTTAGGGAACATGGGTGTGTGTCCTTTCCATGATCAACAAAGATATCCCGCATCGATTTGGAAATTGGAACAGGTAATAATCTGGCTTTTGACAAGACTTTATTTGGATGAGATGTATTCATGTATTTTACAAAAATAAATTTTTGTAACCTCTGGTTTAAAAAAAAATCTGAGAATCACCTGAACACCTGCCTTTCACCCAGCACCCCTCTCCCACATACAATCAAACCCTAGATGTCCTGTGTCCTCCGTGCCGCCCGAGCCCCCATCCCCCTGCCTTAGGTGGCACCAGCCTTTGCACAGGGTCACTGACACACTGTTACTGCTCTCTGTGCCAGCGCTCCGGGTCATGTCCCATTCTTCCTCCATCCCGCAGCAAGAGTGATTATTTCTAAAAACAAATCTGATCGAGCTATTATCTTGTTTAAAATTTCTTAGTGGTTCTCTGCAGCTTTTGCGATACAGTTCACACATTCCAGTGCACACACATAAGACCCTCCATAAGTTGGCACCGTGGGGATATCCCAAGGTCACTGACCCAACCCTTGGCACAGCATCCCGGGGCCAGACAACCGCCATGCAGCCGTGAGGTTTGAGGGAAGCAGCACCCCTGAATTCCCACCAAGGACTTGTGGGATCCGGGCTCTGCCACGGCAGAGATGAAAGACGCTACTGGCCCCTGCATGCAGGATTGCTATAGGTACAAACCAGATAATGCGAGGAAAACCCTTAGCCACGGCCCGATGTTTAGGGAGTGCTCTGTTGTAACTGTGATTAGCCCTTTGCCTTTTTTTTTTTTTTAAGATTTTATTAATTTATTTGATAGAGATAGAGACAGCAAGAGAGGGAACACAAGCAGTGAGAGTGGAAGAGGGAGAAGCAGGCTTCCCACCGAGCAGGGAGCCCGACGCAGGACTCGATCCCAGGACCCTGAGATCATGACCTGAGCGAAAGGCAGATGCTTAACGACTAAGCCACCCAGGCGTCCCTAGCCCCTTGCCTTATTCATGGCCACCTCTGCCCCAAGCTCCCGCCCTGGCCCAGCCATCACACACTGTTCCCTCTGCCTAAGATGCCTCTGACCTTTCCTTTACCAGACAACCTCCTACTTGTTCTCTGAAATCAGCTCAAGCTGTGTTACAGGTATCTCCTCTGCTGCCCACGTCTAATTCCCATGTCCTCTCTGTGCCCCCCAGCTCGGGGCCTTGTCTTCCGCCTTGGCCCATCACGCTGCACTGTGTTATCCGTCCACTGCCCCAGCTTCACCACAAAATGCTGAAGTCAGAAATGTGTTCCCTGAGAGCTGAACATGGGGCCTGGCATAAAGTGAATGCCCCCCCCCCCAAAACAATGAATGAATGAATGAATGAATGAACGAATGAATCAGCAAAACCAGGACTCATCCCATAAGTCTCCAGACCTGCGAACAGCTCAAAGCATTCGAATCCCGAAAGAAAGGCACCAGGCCAAGTCCATCCTCGCCTGGATCTCCAGGTACTTGAGAAAACTCTAGTTGAGGGACGAGTCGTGCGGATCCACTTGGGAGGGACTGGTGGCCGCAGGGAGGCCAAGGCCAGTGCCAGAAAACAGAAGATGCTCATTATGAAGCCAACAAAATGAGACCAAGGTTGGAGGGTGCCGGGGAGGCGTCACATTAGAGAAAGAAGAACGAGACCAAGCCAACCACTGAAGCAGTCGACTGAGACCGGGAGGGAAGGACAGATTAAATCAAACCTCTGACAGGCAATCGATGCACATTCAATTAACAGTTACAATATTACTAATTTACACGAAATGTCTAAACAATACCCTTTCCCCCTCCGGGGAGATCTTGAGTCAATGCCTCCCAGTGGGTGCGACGCTCCCTGCTAACCCCGAAGGGCCACAGTGCCCGTGCCCAGGGCGGACCCCACTGGGACAGCCAGACCGGGAGATCCTGAGGTGAAGGGTGGGCCCGGGCAGGTGCACGGAGCTGGGACCAGGGATTGGGGCAAGGATGTCCAGAGCACATGGCTGGGTCACTTCTGGAACTGGAGAGGAATCACCAGAGATCCCAAGAGGCCAAAATCAGAATCAGGCAGGCATCTGAGGGGCCACAGACACTGGCTCGGCCTTTGGAAGTCCTGCTCACGGCAGCCCGTGGCGCTTTGAAGGCAAAGCACCTGCCAGGTGCACTGAAGTCCCTCTTCATGCTCAGGGCATCCAAAGACAGGGCACGTCTCCCTTTCGGGGTACACGGGAGAGAAAAGAGAAAGCACCCACTCCACAGGGTCACCCCAAGGTCACTGACGCAACCCTCAGCAAGACATCCTCGGGCCAGAACCTCGAGGGTGCAGGGCACTGAAGGAACCAGGCAGAGCTCAATTCTAACTGTGACCTTGGATAGGCCCCTCACTGCTTCGGGCCTCAGCTTCCCGCTCCAATAAAATGGGATCACACTGGGTGAGACTTGGACAGCACGTGGGCAGAGCGCTCAGTCCAGCACACGGTGACGTTAGGTGTCTAAGCCCTACTTGGGACAGCATTACAGAGCAGGTCCATGTGGGGGGCAAGAAGGCGAGGGGTGGAAAACGCCATGCCCCCTTCCATCGTTCCTGACAGATACGTACTGAAAGCTCTTGTAAGTACTACCTACACACACAGACCCCAGGTCCCCTCCTATCTTCTAAGCCTTCCAAAAGCCCAACTTTAAGCAAAGCAGTTTCTTGAGGAGTGTGAGCACTGTCTCCAAACACCAGATGGCCCATCATATCCCTTCTGCTTGCACAGCCCTGTTTTCCCTCTTGATCCCATGACGGGCCAGGCAGGCCTCAGCATTCCCATTTTATAGATCAGCAAACTAAGTCCCAAAGAAGTTAAATGATTTGCTCAAAGTCACATTGTAGCAGGTCTTGTCTTTCTTAAATTATACTTTTTTCCAACCCATGATGCTCCTGAGACACAGGCAAGACCAGTGAATTACAGGGACAGGGGTGCTGCCCCCTGCAGAGCGGAGGGGGTCTGACAATCAGACTTCTCGTCACTCCAACGTGCTACCCAGCTCCGAGTCTCCTCAACACCTGGGGTCCTCTGTCCCTTTTCCCACATCCTCAAACATCACGGAGCCTATGGTATGTCCCTTCGTTTGTCTGAGGAACTCCTTAGGTCTCTGCCCTGCTTGGCAGAGCTCACCTTGCTCATCCAACTCAGGTTTCGGAGGTGGGGGCACCCCCTGGATCATGGGCACGGAACCCTGCAGGAAGTGCCTTTCCAAATTTTGGAGTTTAAGCACAGATGATGTAAATGGTTCTTTGGGCAATAGGCACCCAGCCTGGAGATGCTGCCACCTTCGACAGATGTGAATATGCAGATGAACGATGTCCGGGACAGGGCAGCAAGCGGAGAGCTGCCCCCAGTAATAGTCCTTCCTGTGCCCCCCCACCCCTCCCCGCAAGGAACTTGCTGGAGCTAAGTCCCCCGTCACTCCTCTCCATGAAATATCCTTCCCTGCATCCTCTTCCCACAGACCATCGACCAATTTATTTGCTCACCATTATTTTTAAAACTCAAATTTTATTAGCAGTGGAGCATGAGTAATAAATACTAATACACTGTTTGCACTTGAATTAGCCCTGCATGTCCTGGGACCACAGGACTATTTGTCAAAGCCAGACATCTCCCTCCCACCTGCATTTTGTGGTCAGACACAGGCCCTTCCAAGGTCATGGACTCCCAGGCGCCAAGTGAGAGCAGGGGGAGGGGGTACTCTGAGGACTTGCACTTGGGGCTCCCTGATTCCCAAGCAGGGCACTTAGCTGCCTGGAAGGAAGGGCAGCTATGGCAGGGCATGCTAGAAGACCTGAATCCCAGCTCTACTACCTACCAGTCTAGCGCCATGAAGCAAACGTGTCAGCGTAACCACTCTGAACTTCTGTTTCCTCATCTGTAAAATGGGTCAATAACACTCGCCTCCCAGAGTTGCTGGGAGTATTACATGGGCAAGCTGGCAAACGTGCACACAGTGGGGGCGGTGGCCGTGAGGGGCATGAGGGAGGGAGATTTCTCCCTACCAAGAACTGCAGGATACCTGAAATTACCCTCACCTGGTTCCATGGACAAATAAATGAGAGCCAGCACCTTTCCTGGTCCCCAGTCCCCACAGGGGTCTTACACACTTGGCATCCAGGCATGTTTGTGGAACACAGTTACCCCACATCTTTGCGCCGCTGTCAGGAACTCAGTGCAGAGCAAAAACCATGTGATCCCTAATGCCCAGGCTGGGCTTTCGATGCCTGCCTCTGGCAGCTGTTCTGGGGCTCGGACTCAGCTGGAAGGAGTCACGCAGACAAGGGCAACCCTTCTGACGTGGGTAGGCCCAGCAAGTGGGCTCCTGAAGGAGCAGCTCCGGAACCTCGCATCTCTCTTTGGCACTCAGTGCCTCACCTCTTTCCACAAACATCCAGCGAGACCCTCCCGTGTGCGGGGCTCTGTGTTAGAGCCTGGGTCCCAGAAGTGGCCCAAACAACCCAATCCAATTCCTGGCTCCCCGGAGCTCAGGCCCCAGTCAGGGAGTCCAAGCTTTAAATGGGCAGTTATAACGTGGTGTGGGGAGCGCTCCAAAGGGAAGGAGGGCTGGAGGCTTCGAAGCACACAAGATGGGCCTCATTCAGGCTGCAGGAGGCAACAGGAAAGGGTTGCCCAAAAGAGGAGTACATGTGCAGGAGCAAAGCAAGAGGAGGATAGGTAGTAGAGGAAAGGGTTCCAAGCAGGGCAAACAGCATGTGCAAATATCCTGAGGTAGAGAGCCAAAGCTGCACTAGGGAGCTCGAGTCAGCCAGCTGGACTCGATGGGCAACCGCTCAAAGAGGGAATCGCAAGGAGAGGCTCCAAGGAAGGGTCCTCATACTCTCTGCCCTCAGCTAGCCTCCAGTCAAAGAGGGTAATAGGAAAAGATACTGGAAATAGACTGAAGACAAAATCAACCCTAAACAACCAAACTTTGCTAATGTACTTACACCCTTCCCAGCATATAGACGTCCTTGCTGAGGACTGGGATATAACAGGAAGGGGCTGAAGGGGTTAATCAGGGCAGGCCTCCCAGAAGAGGTGAGCAGGTTCCTTGGCTAAGAAGCTGTCTGCCCTCCAGCACCAGGAAAGAAGCCACGGGGCCTCTTTTTCCCCATCTGATTGGAAACCTTGGACAATAATAAGGCTTTGTCTGGTTTGCCAGTTGCATATAAACATGAGCACAATGCCACCTCTCTCCCCCTCAACAAGGCCACACGTCAGGGTGGCTTAGTCTGAGTTAGGCTGACTTGCTTCGCCAAGTAAGACAGGCAACAAAAGCGCCTGACTTCCCAACGTCCTCCCAGCCCCCAGCCCAGGGGAAGATGCCAGCATGTGCCCTGGCTCCTCCAGTCTTCCCCTGGGGAGCAGGGAGGTCTCCAAGAAGATGCAAATCTCCCAGCTGGCGGGGACAGTGTGGGAATTCGCATTATGCAGAGCAGCTACCCCCTCCCTCCGGCTGCTGGGAGAAATATTGGTTTTCCCTCTCTTACCTGGCAGGGATCTGCCCTGGAGGCTTTCATCATCTGCCCCCCCACCCCGCCCCCAGCCTCCACAGGGCCCCATCCCCACCAGCCAGCGGTGCCCCTCGGGTGCCCCTCGGAGACCCCTACGGCACCAGCAGCACTTGCTACTCTCCAGACACTGCCTCCCTTCCGGCTCCTGCTGCCCGTCCACTTCCATTCTAGAGGCATCTCCAAACTGGGACCGGCCAGGCAGCTGTGGCTGTTCGGCACATTCTGGCACAAGCTGCTAGGCCTAGCAGAGTGGACTGTCCAGGAGGTTACGCCCCGCTTCCCATACCCTCCCCACCCCACCGTGAGCAGACGGGCCAGGGGGTCAGGGCAGCTCGGGAGGCCTCCGTACTCCGCCAACAAGGCCGGCTCTGCAGTCAGACCTGGCCTGGGCCTGCCTCTGCTGGGGGCTGGCTGTGTGACATTGGGCTATTTATGTCCCTTCTCTGAGTGTTGTCAAATGAGGCTGGTTATAAGGATTAAATGAGAAAATGCACATGAATGATGAGCAACACTGCCTAAAATGTGTCCAGCAAACACCACCCGCTATTCCATTAATGTCACTCTAGCTCTCCTCCAGGACATTCTATCGAGTGACCAGACTCTAGCCATGAGCACCACTTTAAAAACTTTTAAAATTGACCATGTAATATGTGTATAGAAAAGTGCACACGCATCGCACACGTAGAGCCCAAGGAACTTTCCATTCACTGGGTTCACACATCCAGACACGGAGCATTCCCAGTGGTCCCCAGGGCCCCCTCCCGCCCCCTTCGGAGGGAAGCTACTAGCCTTGACTTCCATCACCAAAGATTACCTTGCCTGTTCCTGAATCTTATATAAATAAAGTCAGTATCTAATGAAAGCACTTTCTGAGGCCGCATGAGTGGCTCTGCTGGTTAAGCGTCTGCCTTCGGCTCAGGTCATGATCCCAGGGTCCTGGGATCGAGCCCTACATTGGGCTCCCTGTTCAGTGGGAGAGTCTGCTTCTCCTGCTTCTCCCTCTGCCTCTGCCCCCCAGGCTTCTGCTCTCTCTCGCACTCCCTATCTCAAATAAATAAAAAAGATCTTAAAAAAAAAAAAAGCAAGCACCTTATGATTTAAGATGGGCTTCTATTAGATGTGACTGATTCGCTCCTCCCCCAGCGCCATGAGGATAAGCTCTTTCTTGCCCCCATTTTGTTGCCGAGTAGAGACTTCAGATATGCTGACCGCCATGTCCAAGCTCCACAGTCAGCAAGGAGACAGGGACTCATGTTGTCAGGAAGTCCCCTCTTCCAGGAAGCTCGCGTGGATTGCTCAGAGGCGCATCATCAGCCTGTCCTGCCCTGCCCATTTCAACTGGGCCCAGTGTTCATGCACGGCTAACCCGGGGTGCTCCTGACAAGCATGTGTGTACCACCTGCCGGGGGGCACCTCTGCCCGGCCTTCTTCCATACCCATCTTGGGGTCACGACTCCCAGAGAGCAGGGCCTGCTTCTGTGGATCATTCCACACCCTGCCCAGGCAGGAGGGGGCTGGTAGGAGCTGGGTAGGGCCCCAGCCAGAGGTGGGGGGAGCAGGGAAGCAGGACACTGGGTCCCCTGGCTTGATAAGAGGCTCCTTGCAAGTCAGAGAGGCACAAGACCGAACAAACCAGGGGTCAGGGGAATCCCGACTCTGCAAGCTGTGTGTCTTTGGGTGAGCTGCCTCCCCTCTCTGAGTAATTTCCTAAACTGTAACATGAGATGGTTGGCCAAAATCTCACTTGACAAATTCATCCTGCCCTGTGCCCACAGCAGACACAAGGTGAACTGGGCCCCATCCCAGGAGCTCACACTCGGCCGCAGACCCCTGTCAACTCAGTCCTGGGGCACTGCCATCAATCAGCAGAAATGGGCACGGGAGGGGGTGTGTATGGGGATGACTCAGTGGCCCCGGATGACCATGGCCAGCAGCTGATGACCAGAGTCCCTGAGGCTCTGCTTCCACGTGGCTCATGATCATGCCCTGGGATCCAGGGCTTGAAATATCAAACAAGACCTCCTCTCATCCCCTAGATCCTGGGCCCCTTTTCATGGTCTCCACACAAAGGCAGCCTCTTCCTAGCACCTGTGCCTGCATTCCCCACACCCCTCCCTGCACACTGCCCTCCCACCCAGCTGACTCTACTTGCAAGTACCTGAACTCCAGAGTCCACACTGGCCCAGGTTCAGGTCCCTGCTCCCACAGCCCCTCCCCCCCACTCACAGGAGCCACAGCACCCCCACTCTGATCTCAAGCCAGAGCCCCTCACCCGTGCGTACCACCCCTGCTCTCACTAAGACAGCCCTGACCAGTCCCCCACCCCCCGACCCTTCATGCAGGGCTCAGCTGGGTTTGAGGACAGTGTGAAGTGTGTACATAGGGTCAAGGTCCAGGCAGACCCCGGGCTGCTTTTCGTACTTGTTCTGCCTCATGACAGGTCACGCTAACCATCCGCCCCCCCTGCCCCCGGTCTGAGGAGAATATGTCTTTTGAGATCCACACAACTAACTGACACTTCGGCTGCCCACATCTGTGAGTTAAAGCAGCCCATCCCTGCTTTCCAGAGCTAGGGCTCAGCACCGGCCGAGGGCTCCCCCATCCATGGCCTCAGCCGACAAGGAGCTCACAGATGCAGCCATCCACGCCACAAAATGTTTATTGAGCAGCTACTATGTACTGGGGCTGTCCTCGTCACTGAGAATGTAAAGCTGAGAAGCGGACAGCCCCTGAGCCAGTGGAGCAGAGACAGACGTGATGACCTCTGCTGACCTTCCAGCAGCATCAGTGTGGCCTGACCCTCCCCTAGGTGTGCAGCTCCAGTGCCTCCCCTGCTCAGGGCTGGAGGCTGAACAGAGACACCTACTGGCTCCTCGGAAAAGCACAGGCCAGGGAGGAGAAGAAACGAAGAGGGAGAAAAGTTACTCCTAGGTCAGTGGGAACGAATAACCCCCAGGCAGGGCTGCCCACAGGGTCCAGCGATGACACAGGACAATGGACACAAGACGAGAGCAGCAGCCCCTCCTGGCCTGGGAACATGCGACAGAGGTCAGGCCCCAGCATCCCCTCACCTCAAGGCTAACCCCCACCCCAAAGAGGAGCAGAGGGGAGGAGAGAGCACGCCAGCCTCGTGCTGAGGGCCATGCGTTCTCTCAGCTGACTCTCTGCTGCCTAGAGCCCATGGCCTTATTACTTCCAATCCGCACCCCACCTGGCCGACCGCATGTTCCAGCCTATTTACTTTGGACTCTGGCAGGACTCTCCCTTTTCAAAGGCGAACGGGATGGTGCTATTTTAGCTCAAATAAATGGGGAGCTTTCTCCATCTAGTTGCCCACTCTGTACTCCTAGATTTGGGTCACCTGAACTTTCTGGCCCCCTCGGGGAGAGGGGTGGCTGCGGCATCATCTGGCCTCAGAGGACCTCGGAGGAGCCCAAAGGCCCAAGGTGGTCACCTTGGGCCTCAAGCCCTCCACCCCCAGGACCCAAGACCCAGTGTAGCTAGCATCTGGCAGATTCCGGATTTGTGAGGCATGGTGTAAGGGCCCGGCCATGGGGTGTAAGGGCCCGGCCCGTGGCTGTGCCTGGCACCCCAGAGGCACTCCAGAAATGTGTCCTGTGAATGGATGTGTGGCAGCTGCCTCATGGCCCTGTGGCCAAGGATCAGGCAACTACCCACCCATGAGTTCTAGCCTTGGACCTCTCTCTGAGCTCCCCAATCATCTTCCCAGCCAGGGACTCCGTGTGGGGGAGGGAGTCTTGGACAGAAACCCAGCGAGGAAGACCCTGGATGCTGGCTTTGCTTCTGCTCATGAGGTATTTTCACAGCCCAAGGACTGGAACAGGAAGGGGGGCAGAAGTGCCTTATAGGGTTCCCAGGAGGGGTGCAGAATGAGGACCTGTGGGAAGTAGATCGGCTCGGGAGTAAGGTAAAACCTTCTGGTATTTTTTGAAGAAAATCACTAGCATTTCCTGAGCACCTTCTGTATGCCAGACAGCGTGCTGGGTGTTCTCACATGTTCCTTCGTTTACGGCTGCCTCGGGAGTGGTCAAGGGCATGGCCCGGGAATCCAAATTTACGTCCTGGCTCTACCACGTACTAGTGTGTCACCTTGAGCAAGCTACACGACCTCTCTGGGTCTCAGTTCACTCATGGGGTTGGTTGTCGGTAGATCAACTTTATACACGTAAAGCATCTAGAATGTAATCGTTGCTCAATAAAGTCAGTTTCAGAAGACAGGGAGGAAGAAGAGGAAGGAGAGAGGTGACAGCTGGGGCTGGATAACTAGCCAGTGGGGATTCTGTGTGTAGACGAGAGGAGAGTATCAGGTAGGACGCAGAATGAATGAGTTCAAGTTCGTTCCAGGGATAAGACTCTGTTTTTCAGTGCCCTCCCTGGATTTCAGTTTTCCCAGCAATAAAATAGGCATTATCATTTCTGGACAAATGTTTCTTCATTGTGTGGAATATTCTCCACCTTGGGAAGAGCAGTTGCGCCCAGGGACCACTGCCTCCGCTATTTGCAAGAACCACGGGTGACCTTGGTTCTTGCCAAGAAGGTCAGGGGGCAGGGGTCCTAGATCCTGATCTAACCCTTCAATCGAGAAACACTGGTTTTCAGCTAGTTATGGAAATTCTGGGAGTCTGAGATGATCATTCCTAGCTGCTCTCTCCACCTCTGAGAGCGATCCTTGGGGCAAGGGCGGAAATCATCAAGAACATCGTAAGCGCTGAATATGGGACACCCACCCGGAAGTGGTGTTAGCAGCTTCGGCATAAGAGCTGATCGTCTGATGGAAACTCAGGAGCAACGAACAGCTGGTGAGAAACCCCAGAGCCACCCTCAGGAAAGCACTCCAGGGGGGTCTTCTGGCCCTCCCTACACCCACTCCAGTCTTCTCTAGCTCAAAAAAAGTCTCTGCTGCCTCCAGAAAGACATCCCCAAATTCCTATCCCATCACCAACCCTGCTGGGGACATTTTGTCGTGATCGTATGAACACAACTAGGCCAAGGAAGATGCCGGAATGATGAAAAAGCACAACTGTGACAGGAGCGTCCCATCAGATTTCTTCCAGAGCTACCCCGTCATGCCTCTGAGAGTCCAAGACCCCAGCGAGACCCCCCCAACTGATGACGCAGGCAGCCTCGCACACCAGCCAGCTGGACCCCGGTGCACTGGAAGGAACAGTCCAGGCAGGACAGGGCTGCTGTGACCTTAAGGAGCCCCGTGTCCCCCGAGCGCCACCAATCCTCAAACTTTTCATGTTATGAGAGTCTCATCCGCAGTTCCTGCCCACCTCATTCCAGCTTCCACCCCTGGCCCTCGCCTGGATGGCCTCTGTGGGGGAAGAGACTGGCCCATGATTCAGGGAGGCCTTTCCCCGATTCCCCAGTAGTGCCAGTGACGGCTCCCTCGGGGGGTCAAAGAAATCAGGTCAAGGAAAGACAAGCCAGAGAGTGTATGGAAGGTCTGTGCTTCCCCCGTGCCTGGCCTCCCTGCCTATGAGATGAGGAACAGGACAGTGAGAGGGCCGGAGGGGGAGCTAGGAAGTCAGGGGACAGTCAGTGCCTGTTTCACACACGTGCACACACCCTCACAGGCACACGGAAACGTCTGACCCCTACTTTGAAATCAGACAGCCTGAGGGGCGCCGGCTGGCTCAGCTGGTAGAACACCCAACTCTTGATCTCAGGGTCGTGAGTTTGAGCCCCGTGTTGCGGATAGAGTTTACTTAATAACAAGAAAATATTTTTTTTTAAATCGGACTGCCTGGGTACAAATTCCAACTCTGCTTCTTACCAGCTACGGGACTTTAGGCTAATGAATCATCTCCCCGAATCTCAGCCTCCCTGCCTGTGAAATGGGTATAACAGAAGGCTAAGTAGTGCCTAAACTAATCATAGTACCATAAACCACATCCCAAAGCTTAAAGTTAGTAAGGAGATAAACTAAGATACTACATGGAAAGCACTTTGTGTCGTGTTTGGTACATAAGAGGCATCTGAAAAATACTAGCCGGGCACCTGGGTGGCTCAGTGGGTTCAAGCCTCTGCTTTCAGCTCAGGTCATGATCTCAGGGTCCTGGGATCGAGCCCCGCATCAGGCTCTCTGCTCAGCAGAGAGCCTGTTTCCCCCCACTCTCGGCCTGCTGCTCTGCCTACTTGTGATCTCTCCCTCTCTCTGTCAAATAAATAAATAAAATCTTTAAAAAAAAAATACTAGCCATTACTACTGCCATCAGTGTTGTTGCTATCAACTAATTTGTCCACTTAACGAATACTTGCTGAGTACCTACAACGTGAGCTTACCGCCAGACACAAAAACACGGGCCATCTCCTTGACCCTGAGGGGCTCCTGGTCTAAGCACCTTAGAGAACTAAGGTGTTCCTGGTCAGTGCCAATCCGATTTTGTTCAGTGCCGAGATGGGACCAAGTGGGTTACAGACGTCTCTCTTTGCCTGTCCTCTCGCTCCTGCGTGGAGGGCCACGAAGTCCCCCCAAAGGGACACAGGTCAGGGAGCCTGGAGCCCCAGGCTGATGCCCCAGCTCTGCCACTGCCCACCTTGCACCTTGGACCAAGTGACTTAACCACACCGAGGCCCACAGGGCCACACCCAGTTCCCACGGTCTCACCAGCCTCGCCAGGGACGGCATTCCGCAGCGGCTGATGGGCCGACCTGGGCTAGGAGAGCCTCTGTGAAGGGGAAAACGTGATCGTACTTGTAACAGTGACGACTGTGACCCCTCACGGGGTGCTCAGTGCACCTGCTGAGGGCTCCTCTGGCCACTATTATGCTCCTTAGCTCGCGGCCGGACAGCTGCTGGAGCCGGGACTTGAATCCGGTGCGATCTGATCCGGGGTCGACCACGACCCCACACAGCCTCTGGGGGAGCGACAGGGGTGTCGCACCCCGGCCACCCAGAAAGACAGACAGCAGCCCCTAAAAGGTGACAGCTGCACTACACTCCTGAAACCCAGTCTCCCTACCCAGGAGCCTCCGGGCTGGAGGGCAGCAACGGCCCCAGCCGCCCCTCGGTGTGCGGCCGTCCTCCGCTCTTCTTAAAATTTTCTTTTTTATTAAGTGCACCTTGTAGCCAGGCTCTCACTTACACATCTTAACCACCTCTGGGTTATTGATTTCTCATTCTATTAAATCCTCTTCTTTAACTCCGGCCCTTAAACTCCAATTCTAAACATGTGTTTACTCCACAGTCACTCTCCCAGGCCGCCGCTGTGATGCCTTGTCCTGGGGTCACGCCCCCGCCCCCCCCGCACCCCCTCCCTTTGCCAGGGAGCCTGCCCGAGACTCTATCCCTGAGATCGAGTGTGTCATATACCTGAGATGACAGAGGTCACAAAGAGTAAACTGAGGCAGCAAGAATTAGCCTGGATTCTGATGGGGGGAGCCCCAGGACACCCCATTCCTGGACAACGGATGTGCCCCACGGTATTCCTGTCCCCTCCTCACCCACCACATTCCACCAGGAATTTCTCTCCGTAACAAACATTTGTTAAACATGACTTGGGGCCACTTTAATAAGACAAATATTTATTTAGCACCTGCCCAGGGCATGGCACTGGGAACACCCCTGTGAGCGCAGCTGGAGGGAAGCTCAGCCCAGGGGGCCCCTGGAGGCAACAGACCTGGGAGTAACTTCTAGCAGGAGTCACGGGCCACCCAGGCTCCATCCCCAAATGCTCCCGGGCCCACACACTCCTCGGCTTTCCCTCAGGCCCACTTCCCCTTCTGGCTTCCCTGTTTCCGAAGTGGCATCACCATCCTGGGGAGCCTCCAGGGCTCCAAATCTCCAAGTTCTCGGCAACACTTTCTGCTGCCTCGTCTGCTGTTCCCAATCTGTCCCCACGTTCTGCTGTTCCTTGGAAATGCCACTCAAATGCACCCCTCCCCTGCTGCCGTCGCCCCCAGCCCTCAAGCCCTCTCTGGGCCCTCAACTCATCTGCCTGCCCAGGAGGCTCCACAACCCCCAAGCCCCAGGGAGCCACTGAACCTCTTCTCTTCGGCTTTCAAGGTCCTCTTGAATTGTTAGTCCTACCCTACGCCTGCCCACCCTGACTCCCCGAAGACAGGACCCCTCAGTCCCGTCCCACCCATCACCCACCCATCAGGCCGCCCCTGTCCCCCACTCCACCTGGGCAGCCCTCCTCACTCGATAAGTCCTTCCCTGTCCTCACTGAGCTCCAGCCCCACCCGACCTCCAGCGTCCACGGCGGCCTGAGCACATCCACACACCCGTCCTAGTCCCATCGCGGGGGCGTCCTCCTGTGCTCGCCCCCCAAATCCTTAACCTGCTTCGCTGAGCCCTGCCTCACTGAGGAGCCCCCAAAGACCCAAACGCTGCTTATGTAAATGACTGAGGTGTTGAGTTGTTCCAAGAAAACCTGTATCAGACCTTCCCATAAGGAGCCTCTCCCTCCCATTTTTAGGCCCACGGACGAGGGAAGGAAGGGGGGATTCTGGAGCGCTCCCTGGACCATGGCGGGGCTCAGAGGGGCTCCCTGTAGGCCCCCTTTCCCCATCCGTAAATATGGAGCCGGGGTGAGTCTATGAAATGAGCGGAGTGTGCAGTGTTAAAACGGTTCCCTCCTTCCTTCCCACGATTTACCTCGGCCTGCTACTGTGGCATAAATTGGTTTTTTCGTGTTGGATTTGCTCAGTGTAAGGCTTACCCTATTTCATGTAACCAAATGTTAAAATCAAGCAACAACTCTCTCTTCCACTCCCACCGTAAGCAGGGGCCAGTGCATGGGTGCGGGAAACCGGGGCCACGGAAGGACCAACTTCGGGCTCCAGGCAAAGGCGTTGCTCCTCAAGGGACCTGCCTTCTGGGCGGGGAGACCCACAGACCACCCCAAGGAGGCAGCATGAGAGGAGCCCTCCGTGGGCCTTCCCACCGACGGATCACGTGCCCCACCCCAAACACAGCCATGCTGACGACGAGCCTCCCGGGCAGGTGAGATGGCCCCCATTTTACAGGTGAGACAAGTGAGGCTGACAGAGGTTAAGCAGTTTGTTCAAAGTCACCCAGAGAGTGACAACAGGACAGGAAGCCGGATCTGCCCGTCACTTAGCCGGGGGGGGGGCGAGGGCAGGCAGGGCAGAGAGGGGGATCCGGTGCAGAGGCCTAAAGCAGGGCCACAGGAGGAGGGCCATAAACTCCAACTACGCCCACAGAACTGAGTCCAGGAGCTGCGGGGGGTGGGGGGGAGGCAGCCCTGAGGCTCCTGAGACCTGGTCAGGACGCATTACAAATGCCATCTTTCTGGGAAAGCAGGTGTGGCAGCAGGGTGCCTGGAAGCAGAGCCCGCAGGCCACCCACGGAGGAGGCTGTGTCCCCATCGCCCAGGGGCTGAGCCCAGCAAGGGGCAGTGGCAGTGCGAAAGGAAAGGTCAGGCCGGGCACCGAAGTGCTGGAAGGAACTGAACGCCAAACGGAAAAGGCGCCCAGGAGTGGGGTGGGAGAGACGCAGGAGGAAGACAGAGCCTGGGGGTCTGTGGTTTCCAGACCAGTGTCTGGAAGAACCTGGAACTCTCTGCCGGAGGTAGTTAAGAGGAAGCTCGGGGCTGTCGGGACATCCTTCCCCCCACCCGCCCCCTGCCGCCACCACTTGCGGGAGCCCCCAGTCTAGGGACTGAGAATGCAGAGCCAAGAATTAGCCAGATCCAAGACCTTGGTGGGGGAGGCAGTGGGGACCACCAGCCAGCCCCCACGGGGAGGGGAAAGTACGGTGCTGACCCTGGAGAAGGTGAAGATGAAATGAAGCTCAGGACAGGGAGAGGGAGGGCCGAGCAGTAGAGACCTTCACCAGCAACAAGTAGCAGGACCCGAGCACTGGGCCGGGAGTCTGGAGGCCTCCTATGTGGCCGCAGAGCCTTGGGCAGGTCACCTAAGCTCTCCGGGCCTCAGAGCCTGGGGGAACCAGTGATCCCTCCTTAGAGGGCGACAGTGCAGATGAAATGCTTGTAGGGCCCTCGTAGAGATCTGATGAAGTAATTCTCCTAAAAAGCATTTGGAAAACTGCGGCACTCATCACACACATAAGGGATTCGTACTCTGCAGAAGTAGCGGCAGAGGCTTTCTTCCCACACACTCCCTGCCACGGCCCACCCCCCGCCAGCCGCACAGCACCCGCCCCTGCCACCCCACTCCTCTGCTTTTCCAGCAGCGTCTCCCCTCGCCCAGGACAGGTCCTCCGGCCCTTCTTCCTTCCTTCCATCAGGTCTGGCTCAGACCCGCTCTCCGGGAGCCCCCCACATCCCCGCATGAGGGTCCCCACTTCTCTCCCACTCCTCCAAAGTTCCCTCTGCGTCCTTGAGGAAAACCAAACTGGAAAGCCAGACCGGGACACAGACCCAGGCTCTGGGAAGAACTTTTGGTGCTGATGAAAATGTCAGCCAATGATCAAGATGCCTGAGGGTGGGGGGAAAAGGAAAAAAACAAAGAAAAACCAGAACATCCTCCCCAGCGCCCTTCCACTCACTACCCTCCTTCCCCACCAGGCACTGCCAAGGCCTCCAGGGACCAGCCTTGCCTCTGGTCTCGGGTGGCAGGCCCAGAGGAGGGCTAGGGGATAGAGCCAGCCAGGCGGGCAGGAGGCTGGTGGGCAAGCCCGGGCCACAGCTCCCCACAGAAGTCTCGCTCCGCAAGAAATGAACAAAATACGGAAAATTAAACAAACCCAGACACTGTAATGTGTGCATATTAGATTAACTCTCCAAAGGGTCGCGACCTTGAGGAACACATCCAGCCAGTGAGGAAAATAATAAACCTGATTAATGATGAGGCATGGGCTGCAGCTTCAGCAAATACAACCGGCCTGAGGATGCCCAGTGGAGTTCCTGGGGCTTCCTTCCCAGGCTGGGGGCGGAGGGGCGGGGCGGAACCCAGCTGACCTCCCCAGGCCCCTCGGGCCAGATCACAGGAGCACAGGCACTCGGGGGATGAAGTGGGACCACAGTGCTCTCTCAGATGTCTACTGCCAACCCAGACAGCCTCTGTCATAGAGGATGACAGCTGTTGGCGGGTGCTCCTGGAAGTGTCACTGTCACCCAGGTGACCCACAGGGAGCTTAAGGGAAGGTAGCTCTTGGTTCCTGGCAGGGCTCCGGACTCTGGGCCAGCCCCCAGGACCATTCCGTCTAGTCTCGGAGGGGCCCCGGCCATGCCCAGAGCTCCCCTCTTCTTTCCAGACAACCCAGGCCCTTGGGAGACATGCCCAGGAGAGCCACTGGAGGGAGGCAGGGAGGTGGCACCTCGTGGCATCACCAGACAACAGCACCAGGAGGAAGATGGCAGCATAAAGTAGAGATGCCAAGAGCTGTGCAGCCAAAGGTCCAGCGGGGGAGAAGCTCTGGCCGCAGCGCCCCACCACTGCCAGGCAGGCGGGCCGGCCAGAGGGCCCCGGCCCAGCCCCCCACCGCCGCCGCCCCCGCCCACTGGCCAACTCTCCCCGGGCTCCGCTCCTCCTCTCTCACTTTCTTCAGCTCCAGGGAGCCAGGGAAAGAGACACAGGTGCTCTCAGTGCCTTGAAACCCCTGTCCCAGCTGTCGCAAGCCGGCCCTCCACCCAGGCCAGGTCTGAGCAGCTCACCGCTCTGCCAGTCCTCACCGGAGAGAATCTCAATCAGCTCCCCTCCCCCCC
The DNA here is from genome assembly GCA_004024625.1 of Mellivora capensis. Classification (NCBI taxonomy): domain Eukaryota; kingdom Metazoa; phylum Chordata; class Mammalia; order Carnivora; family Mustelidae; genus Mellivora; species Mellivora capensis. The sequence goes on along the minus strand of PISX010011553.1, from coordinate 18,729 downwards.
TTCTCCTCAGCCCCCTCCCCCATCACACGCCCAAATGCAGGTCTCCAGAGTTTCTCCCTCACTTCCCACTCGGGTGAACTAGGGTGAGATGGCTGGGAGCCTCATTAGTCCAGGGAAAGAGGGTCATTTCTGATAGGACGCCGGTCCCCCGAAGCGAGCCGGCGTGGAGGGTGGGGGTGTGGTGGTGGCCGGAGTCCAGCGCAGGGGCAGGGGGCAGCGGAGGCAGATGGCAGCGAGCAAAGAGGGAAGGGGGCCTCGTGGGCTCCGGGGCTGCGCCGGGATGGGGCAGAGCAGCCGGGGCCGGGCGGGAAGCAGGGGTGACGGCGGCTGGGGGAGCGCGCCGGCGGCGGGCAGGGGCCGGCATCCCTGCAGGGGGCAGAGGCAGGGCGGGGAGTTGCACAGGGGAAGGGGAGGACCAGCGCGGGAGGAGATCGCGAGCCCGGGGAAGGGCTGCGGAGGGAGAGAGACGGGGATGGAGACTGGAGAACTACGGGAGCGGAGCGATGGGGGTCCAGAGCCCGGGAGACGCAGGGATCCGAGGGCAGGGGACCGGCGGGCTGAAGGCGGGAGAGGGGAGGCAGGGCGCCGGGGAGGCGGTGGGGGCGGGGGGCAGGGAAGGGTGCGGGGCAGCGGCCCCGGGGGAGCGGAGAGGCAGAGACGTCAGAAGTCGGGGGGACGGGCGCGGGAGGGGGCGCGCGCGGGGCCCGCGCGGCCGGGACGCGAGGGGCGCCGGGGGCAGCCCAAGAGGCGGGCTGGGGGGCGCCGCGGCGGGCCCTGCCCTTACCTGGGCGGCTCCGCACGCCGGGGGCTGAGCTGGGGCCGGGCCGCCGGGCCGTTGTTTTCCGGTTTTCCCTGCTTCCGCAGCAGCCGCGGCGGCCCCAGCGCGATCCGCCGGCAGCTGAAGGCAGTCTGTGTCCGGCTGCGAGCGAGCGGCGAGCGGGCAGCGCGGGAGGAGCGCGGCCGAGGCACGGGGCGCCGCCCGGCGGCCAGCGCCGGAACTGCGGCGGCCCGCGCACGCCGGCCGGGGGGGCGCCCCTTCGGGGCCGGGGGGCCCGCAGCCCGCACGCCCCGGGCGCCGGCTGGGAGCCTCGTCCGGCGCGCCCCGGAGCCGAGGCGCAGGAGGAGCGGGCCGGCAGCGGGGCCGGGCGGCCGGAGGCAAACTTGACGCCGCGCCGGGGGGGCCGGGGCCGAGGCCGAGCGGGAGGCCGGGGCCGGGGCGCGAGGGGCGCGCGCACCCAGACGGCCGCGGGACGAGGGGCGGGCGCTGCGGTGTAGCGCCCTGGAGGCGGGTGGGGGGAGGCACCCCGGCGCGGCCCGCACCCTCCACCGCCCGGCGCGAGGGGGCAGTCGGTCCCGGCCCTCGGAGTTACAGCCCGGCCGGCTTCGGCGGGCAAAGGGCGCCCCCTGGTGGGGCTTGGGGGAACCGCGCGGGGGACGAGCGTGCGGGCTTGCCAGAGACTGAGGCCCGGCGGCGGCGAAGATGGAGAGCTGGAGGCTCCGTGCGGGACCGAAAAGCGAATTGTACCAGAAAGCCAGAGAGACCCCGCGCCCGGTTCCGGGGCGCTGTTTGATGAGTACAAACATCTTGGGAGGAACTGTCTCCTCGTGTTACGGAGGAGGACCCCAAGGCCGGGAGAGGAGCACAGTCCAGCCCAGAGCCCAGGGCCCCAAGTAAGCGAGGTAGCGAGAGGCAGGACCGGGGCGGCAACCAAGCCGCCTGACACGCAGTCGGTGCTCGGTTTGCTACAGCGCAGCTGCGCCCAGGAGGAGGCTGGGGAAGGAGGTCCAAGGCCCTGCGAGGTCGGCAAACCTCACACGTTGGCCTTGGGCTGACAACCGAACCGATCACAGAGCCCTCCCGCCCTCGGGGCTGCGGCCCCCACACCCACAACCTGACGGGACCCTCGGTGAACAGCTTGTTCTCAGCCACGGCGGTTGGGTCTCGGGCTTGAAGGGACAGAACACTGGTTGGCATGGCACTCCCCACGGAGGGTTGGCCGCCGGCCCTTGCCACCTCCCTGCCACCCAGACTGCAGGCAGCAGTGTGGCTCACAACTTCCCATCCCCCACCTCCCCACGCTGGCCGGGCGCACGCTCCCTAGGGAGGACATTATTTAGCACCAACTGTGTACCGCGACAACAGCAGGTACACACACTGTCTTTCCAATCACCTTCTCATCAATTGGCAAGGTGAAACTAGTCCCCTTCCGCAGAGGAGGAAGCCGGCAAAGCAGGCCACAGGGGTGAACAGGCTACACAGAACGAAGTTCTTCTTTTTTTTTTTTTTTTAAAGATTTTATTTATTTGACAGAGAGAGATCACAAATAGGCAGAGAGGCAGACAGAGAGAAAGGGGGAAGCAGGCTCCCCGCTGAGCAGAGAGCCAGACATGGGGCTCGATCCCAGGACCCTGAGATCATGACCCGAGCCGAAGGCAGAGACTCAACTCACTGAGCCACCCAGGCGCCCCACAAAACAAAGTTCTAATTCCAGCTCTAGTCCCTCAGGCCAGGCGTCATTTGCCAAATGGGCAGAAGGACTGCCCTGAGCCCAGCAGAAAGTACACTGGAGGGATCCCTGGGATCCTTTGCAAGAGACTTCCCCGACGCTCTGCTTCCATTTCCACATCTCTAACCAGGAGAACACCAAACTAAATAATCTCTAAAGTGACCTCCAACTGTGAAATTCCAAGCATGGATCCTGGACCCCTTTTCCAGGAAGGATGCAAGATCCATAAGACCATAGAAGTTTAAGGGTTTGGGAGGAAAAATACTATGTGAAACTCTTCATCTTATTCTTCTGCCTGGTGAGCTCATCCTATTAACTAAGGAGGTGGGAAGGAGCTTTGGACAAGGTCAGACAGATTGCTGAGGTAGCCCCCATTGCTCCCCTTCCTGCAAGAATGATTCTGTCTTGCCCCTCAGGGCTCTAACCCTAGAAGCAAGGGGCCCTCTACAAGTCGGCGCGTGGGCGGCAGGGCCAGAGAAGCCCACCAGCAGCCCCACACTGGGGTTTGTGAAGGGACAACAACCTCTCTTCTTCTGCTCTCAGCTGATGAGCGGTCTGGAGTGCTCACTGCTCTCCACGTTCTTTTCTGCTGAATGTCAGTGCCACATATCCCTCAGAACTTGATTCCAGACAGGCTAAGCTCCCCCGCTGAGCTGGGGTTGGGGATGGGCTGCGGAGGCCAGTCCAGACCATTTGGGGGATTCCCGAGGAGCTGGGAAATGGGGCTCCCCACCCCAGAACTCCCCAACTGAAGCACCTGTCCCAGCTAGGGTTCAGCAGTGCCTGGGCACCATGGGAAGTCTCGTGGATCTGAGTTCTTTGGGGGCTGGAGTGCAAGGGAAGGAGTCTGTTCTCCTGCATTTATTGATAGCTTCTTCCTCCTTTGTCCACAAAGAACACGTGATCTTAACTTTACCAACTGTCTTTTCCAAAGGTCCCTGTGAAGGCTCATCACAAGTGCCTAGTGAACCCACTGCATCGGTAGGGCCAACTGAGGCCTCCAGTGACCAGTGACTTTTGCATGCTTGACCTCAGGGGACATGCCGTCCCTCTGTCACCATTTCTTTTAAGGTTTTATTTATTTATTTGGCAGACAGAGATCACAAGCAGGCAGAGAGGCAGGCAGAGAGAGAGAGGAGGAAGCAGGCTCCCCGCTGAGCAGAGAGCCCGATGTGAGGCTCGATCCCAGGACCCTGAGATCATGACCTGAGCCGAAGGCAGAGGCTTTAACCCACTGAGCCACCCAGGTGCCTCCCTCTGTCACCATTTCTTAGTGGCAGTCTCTAATAGATGTCCCTGCCTTCAGATTGCCCCCCCTAGCACCCCACAAATGGCTGCCCAAGTGAGGGATCTAAAACGAACATGATTGCTTAGCACCTCAGCCTAAAACCCTTTCATGACCCCATGTGGCCTATAAAGTAAAACTGAGTTCAACACACCTCGGCATAGCGTGACAGCCCACCCATCGCCCACTACTGCCCACCTCCTGCTCCATCAATGCCAAGCTGCCCACAATTATTTCTCTGGTCCTCCTGTTTTATGCTTCTGTGAGCATTCTGTGAATGTTAACACATTGATTTCGGCCCGGAAGGTCCCTAAACCGCACCCCCTCACACACACACACGCACACACACACACACACGCACGCACACACACAGGCACCCAAAACTCAGTTTAGGAATCTCCTCCTACAAGAAGTTGCCCCCCTCTCTAGAATTCTCTTGCACTTATTAGAGCTTATGGTTACTTACTCGATTCATGTCTGCATGCACTTAAAGACTACGGACTTGTTCCCCTGGATTTATTTTTAGCTTCTTCCTTCTTTGTATTTTCCTCAGGTATACCCACAGAGCAGAACAGTTGTTCTTAAATTTACCTACCACCTCTTTTCTAAAGATCCTTTTGAAGGTTAATCCCAAGTTTGTAATGAGAGTACAGACTTAAAAAAAAATCTATATTAACAACAGAATGCCTGGGATAGTAGGTGCCCAGTAAATGTGCTGAATGAATGAACCAGCATGAAGTAGGGGTTAGTAAGTTCTGCTGTTCTGGCAAATCCATTTTGCTTCTGTCGCTGGTCTCCGTGAACCAGATGAGACCTCCTGACGGGCAGTATAAACCACTGGTCCCCGCTAAGCTCGCAGCCTTTACAGACCTAAGCTGAACGCAGGGTTCAACTTGAAGGCCTTGTGGCTGAAGACAGCAAGAGCCTGGCCGAGCATCCTTACCGCCCCATGGTGTCAGGTACAGCAGCCCCACTGGAGGACCACACTCAGCTCCAGATTAAATGACATAATTCTCTGTCCTTCTTGCCACCTGTCTGGGGGATACATGGTTCCCTCCTAAAGGAGAATGTCTAACAGGACCAGCTGAGAAGCAGAACTGAAATGAGAGAGAATCATTCTTTGATTTTACTTTGATTTTTTTCTCTTGCCTTAGAAGAGGCACTAAGGGGTGCCTGGGTGGCTCAGTGAGTTAAAGCCTCTGCCTTCGGCTCAGGTCATGCATGATCCCAGGGTCCTGGGATCAAGCCCCGCATCAGGCTCTCTGCTCAGCGGGGAGCCTGCTTCCTCCTCTCCCTCTCTGCCTGCCTCTCTGCCTACTTGGGATCTCTGTCTGTCAAATAAATTAAAAATCTTAAAAAAAAAAAAAAAAAAAAAGAAGAGACACTAAGCTGTGGTTTTGCTTAATGACATTGTGGCTGAGTGTCGGCCAAGAGCAGATATGTGTGCCTGTGGGCTTCTATGTACACAGCCCCCAGGCCCCACGGCGGCATATGTCTATGGTGAAAAGGCCCCGTCCCCCCTTGACGACTGTGTTCTGATGCAGCTCCCTCCCCCAACTTCTCTTATCTCCATTTTATTAGTCTAGGCATACAGGATTCTGCTCACACTGAAATTACAGTGAAAACGGGGATCCTCCTTGATCGGAATACCCCGGCCTCTCCTCCTGTAGGCCCGCTCTGCTCCCAACCTGAGATCCTAAGTCGTCCCCACCCCGTGTCTCAGTTTCCATTTACTACTCTGCAGAGGAGATAAGCCATCATGGTAATTTGTTCTTCTTCCAGAAATCTTTGGTGCCTATCATGTGTCAGGCCCTGGAGACGAAATAGGAAATAAGACAAATCCAGTGCTTGGCCTCTTGGGGTTCAGTCAAATAAAAAAAATGTCGTCTCTTGTCACAGTTCTGGTGCACTCTGATGTTGAGTATTTTCTGTGCCATCTTTCCCGTACAGTGAACCCCGTCGCGTGGTCACGGTCTAGGCGGCAGGCTGGGAGGGGTGGAGGCCAGCAGCAGGCACCTGTGGCTTAGGGCGAGTCCTGCGTGAAGGACCACTGGGCACAGACCTCTGCGAGAAGGGGATAAGCCCACTTAAGTCAAACCGGGTGAAGTGCTAAAAGCAATGACGAAAGAAGTTGTATGTTTTCTCACCCTTTCACTGTTGTCCTTCTCGAGCTCCAAGAACAAGAGTGACC